>RJWH01000737.1:0-219625 GCA_004363575.1 Solenodon paradoxus | reverse complement strand
ATGTATTCTATCTGCTCCTTTCCTGACCGAGATTCAGAATAAAACAACCAAAAAACCCCACTAGTCTACTCTTAAACAGAAGATCAGAAATCACAGTAGTTGTCAACTCTGATCTCCCCTCTACAGAAACTCTCTGCTTACTAAGGGCAACAATGTGGCCAAACACCTTCAAAACTTTTTTTCTCCTTTATCTACCTGGCTGTCACCTGTAACAACAGTGTGTGAAGCACCTTCCGATAAAATGCCGTTTCCTTGGTTTCTACAGCAACCTCTAGATCATCCATTTTCTTCCATAATTTGTTCCTCCCAGTTTACTATTTTCTTCCTCCAATCAGCTCTCCAATACTGATGCTTTGCAGGACTCCAATATGAGCCACAGGCTCTTCGTACTGAGCTTCCCTTGGATGACTATTCAAACTCAGGAGTTGCCCCACACTTGATCTTACTCTCAGTTAATCACGCCAGACGACCTCAACACTAGTTCCCAGAATCAACGATGTAAATGTCTCTACTTTGTTATCCTACGGATAACTGAACCCTCCACATGTTCTAAATGGAATGCATCATTTCCTCTTCTGCTTGTTCATGGCCCTATACTTAAAGAACTTATGCTCCCACTATCCATCCAGTTTTCCAGTCCAAAAACAGTCCTCAGCTAGCCCCTCACTTGCAAAATGTTGACTCGCCAATTCCTATAGATACTCTAGTTCTTAAATCCATTCCCTCTTTGTCCTCAAGTCACTCTTGGCTTGTTAAAACAAATTCTTAATTATCTTCTCATTCTCTACACAAATGCTCTATGAAATCCATTTTGCACTTAACTGTAATACAAAATTATATATGGCACAATTTATGTAAAATTCTCATAGTATTATTTTCTGTATATTTAAAATATTCCATCATAATCATGCCTTCTTTATAGACATAAAGAGAAAATCCTATATTGCAAAAACAAGCAGAAGTAATAATCATACCATGCATTGGCAGCATATCTGGAGGACGACATCCCTGTGTACGCTGAAGCCTGGGAAACCACCTGGGCTCTGGGGAGCTGGTATGAAGGCAGATCTTGCTCTCTTCTTTGAGCCATAGCAGGAAGGTCAACAAGCAAGCCAGGACCTTGGACATCATTTGGAATGGCCATGCCTAGTGAGGAGACCCAGATTAGACAGCGAACATAAGACGTATTCATTCAACAGACAGACCTGGGTATCTACCATGGGTAGGTCATTTCCAGGCAGAAGACTTATTTATATTAAACAAAAGAAATGAACCTTTCATGCCAGAGAGTGATAGGTATTTTGCTGAAAAATGAAGCAAAAGAATAGGAATTACTCAGTGGAAGACTTTAAGCAATACTTTCCTGAAGACAACATTTCAGCAATAAATTTTTGGTCAAAAGAATCCCCTTTCTGCTGCTCTTCTGATCTTTCTTCACACTGGCCCTTTTCAACCTAAGATATCCCAATTACAGGTACTCTTTAACATCTCACTAATTAAAAAAAGAATTTTGGCACACCCTTGTATTTCCGGTTGCTGAGGTGGCTGAGATGCAGGTGATACAAAAAGTCTAAGGACATGGGTTTGAGGCCCAAGGCCTGGGGAAAAACATAAATAAAAATATTATTATTCCACCAAATAGTAAACAACTAAATAGGAAATTACATTTTTAAAGGGACTTTGTCTACAAAACTCAGAATTCTCTCATATTTTTTTACCTTATTTAATTCTCACATTGCACTATGTTAGCAAGAAAAGATATTAGATGAGGATACTGGTTATGGGATCCTGCCAAATAGAATGTACAAATTCACCTGGCATGCCATCTTATTTTCTCCTTTATGAAAATGAAGACTAACTACGACAGAACTGTGCGCAGAGTGTGTGGTACATGGTTTGAGACCTGTACCCATACAGACATTCATCCATTTATCACTTGTAGGATATACCTCAAAATCCATTATACCCAACTGATCACAAACTCCCAGCCAATCATTCTTCATGTTTTACATATATGATGAACTGTACATCAAATGCTTTCCTTAAATTCTTAAATGTATAGTATATTTTGGAGATCTGGCTTATGAGAAAAGTAGAAAAGATCTCTAAGAGATATACTCTGCTAAAACTTTTCCTATAAACATTACCTAAACTCTCTTCATAGTGAATACATTTTCGAGTAAAGTTACTGTACTATTGCCTCTTGTCCAAAAAACTGCAATATATCAGGATATAATAAGAAAAATCTAAAATGGGGTAAAAACAATGGTAATGTTCAAGTGGCACTAAAAGTCTCACTGCAATTTTCCCATTCCTGTGCACCCTTCACACCTACCCGCTGGGCCAACATTCCCACAAAGCAGTCAAACCCACAGCCATGGGCCACTCCTCTAGCTCTGTATATGTCTGCCTCCTCTTCTCTGTGGAGGGACCAGGGTTAGGCCTCAGATTCTGGAAGAATGGCCTAAACCAGAGTGTGAAGAACGAGGAATTGGCTCTATTTGTAGAACTATTTTCCATCCAGTTTCTCTAGTAAGAGCAGCCTAAACTACTGCATTGGGTTCCACAGGCTTGCTGCAGTTTGTTTAAACTTTTCACTACCTACTTTACATAAAGACTACCCATGACGTCTGCCCCACTCCTCCATGGACCCTTGTTGGTGCTGGTGCTCTGGCACATATTTCTCATCTCTCACAGTCCTTGACACAGTTACACTTTACAGAGCTGTTCACCGAGTGCACACGGCACCCAAGAGCCCATAAAACAAATCAGGTTCCCAGGGCCTGTACAGTTGTTAGGTAATGGTCAGAAGGGAGCACATAGGTTAGCAAAACAGGGAAGTTAAAAATATGTTCCTGGAAAAATGGAAGTCAATGCTTACAGGTGGGGAATGGTAGACATTTTCAAAGGTTTATACTTAGTGAGGTACAAGAATAGAACAGTAAATAAAATAAGGGCAAGAAGAAACCCAGTAGAGAAGAGATTAGATTACTGTACAATTTAGCAACTATAAACAAAGAATGGAGTTGATACGGTGAATAACCACACATGAAAAGCAGATGACTTTCTCATTCAACAAATATTTTTTGAACACTTACCATGGTAACATAGTCAAGTATAAGCTTTCATCATCCAGAAGCTTAATTTACAGTATGAGCTAGGCATGCAAAAAGTACTGGGGTTGCAATGACAGGTTCCATCGGAGTTCACTGGGGGCAGGGGCTGTCAGAGACTACAAAACTGAACTATGTTGTATCTGCAATCTTCCAAAATCTAGTACCACTAAATGTATTGCTGATTTGGAATTTATCATGTATGCTTTACATTATAAATTATGCTAATTTATAGGCTTAACTTTACCACCCATAGGAATATAGGTTCTTGGAAGATATATAATTTTGGATTATGTCTAGGGTCAAAGTCAAGAATAGCCATTTATACATAGGCTCACAAAAGCAATTTCAAAATTAATTTTTCATAGACAAATCTAAAATTGCTGCTAATAGAGTGGCTGAGAGTCACTGGTTTAAAAGTGGCCTTAGAGAATACTTAGCCCAAATCCTTCATTTTATAGGTGAGAAGCTTGAGAACTTGCTTAGTTACACAGTAGGTTAATGGCTTATTGTAGAGGAACCCAGGACTCAAATACTCTACCATCTGCGGGGCAGGAATCTCAAGATCAAAATGAAATTTTGACCAGAATTAACTCAATTTGCATGCTGCTGAAATCTGTGCTGATGGGACAGCACTAACCACTCAGGTGGTAAGCACTAATCCAAACCCGGATGCCTGCCACATAGCATTCTAGAGGCTTTCAGAATTCTCTTACAAGCCATGTAGTCATGAATGCTTTTCTAGTGAGGACAGGTATAAGATTTATAAGTTTAGCTTCATTCTCAAAAACTACAATCTCTAGAAAAAAATCCCAGGGCCTTCCAAAATGTTAGATTAAGCAAGTGTATGGGGTCAATGGTACTACATCACAGACTCTATGAATGAGACTTTATGTAGAAAAAAGGGTCTTCACAGATGCAAATGAATGAGTTAATCTGAGATTAGACCATCCTGGATTACCTGAGTTGGTCCTATACCAAAAGACAGGTATTCTTTTAAGAGCCAGAAGGCGTAAAGACACCAGCAGGGAGAAGGCCACGTGAAAACGGAGGCAGAGTTTGGCCCACAGGCCAAGGCTTACTGGAGTCGCCAGAAGCTGGACAAAACAGAGCAGATTCTTCCCTCAGACCTTCAGAGGAAGCACATCACTTTGCTTTAGAACCTTTAATTTCCAGAACAGTGAGAGAATTAATTTCTGTTGTGTTTTTGTTTTCTTACTTTTTATTTGATTTGCTAACAGCAGTACTCAGAGACTCATAGTCAGGAGAAGGCAGAGAAAGTAACTTTGGAGTCATTTAGATGAAACACAGAGCAGGTTCACAGGGGAGTAGGTCGTGCCCTGAGGAGAATACTCCTTTTCCCATTTCTTCCAGATTCCAGTGCCCTCCCTAAAAACACCCGCCCCATACATCCAGGTCATTTCTTTCCATGTAAAGCAGCGAGTGAAAGTCAACGAGGGGGCATTTTAACAGAATCCTGAATTAATATAAAAGTTATAAAACTTTCTATTATGTCTACATGCTCCCTTGTTCTCTCTCTCTTCCTCCCTCCCTCTCTGCCGCCTTCTACTCCAATCTGACAGCATGTTACCATGTAACATAATAAAATGCCCATAGAGAAAGACTTTTTCCTATAAGTAGAGTCATAAGACAGGTGAAGGACAGCACAAATTCCAAACAATGGCTCTATAAGCCCAGTGCTATGAAATAATTTAACTTTCTTAGCTAGGGATCTTAATATTATAATGTTACTTGATATTTCAGTTTTGGATGAAAAAAGTTATTTTTTCAAAGTCAAGTTTTCAAAAATATATAAAAATCAATATTGAGAGATGCAGAGAGAGGCACTATACTGTTAGGATTCTTTAATGGAAACTAAGTTATTAATGTAGCAAAACTAAGTATAATATACAGCTATAAAAATGTTTCATAAATGTTTAAAATATGCCTCTCTGTATTAATATTTAACAATACATTCAATGAACTAACAGTGTCACTTACTAGCATCAGAGATTTTAATATATATATTAGTATAGACTTATTTCACATTTAGCTTTAGGTACTAGTTTTAGTTTTAATGCATACTGCTAATAAAAAGCAAAACGAGGCAGAGAAAATGCAATCCTCTCAGAAGACAGAATCTGAAAGCTCTAAATTGAATATGAGCCATGTTTATTCTTCCAGATATTCTGAAGCAGATTAATAAGGGGATTTAAATTTGAACCATCCATGAATAAAAATGTGACATCAAAATTCATCATATACAAAAATAAAACTGAAAGATTACAAAATAATGTAAATTGTGTTTATAAGAAACAAAAACCACAAACCTAAATCCAGACTGCTTTGTGTTAATGAATTAAGATTTTCCAGATCATCAAATCTGCCTTGTTGATTGTTTCCTTCAGTTGAAGTTATGGTGGATAGGGAATCGATGCCAAAATTTTCTTTCATCTTGACAGAAAGAAAAACAGAAATGCATTAGTACTTTATGAGTAAATGTGGAATGCTGTAATGTTCTTCAAACCAGATAATACTGAAACTGGCACTGCAAACAGGTCTTCTCAAGTGATGGTTTATATGCTGTGGTAAGCAGTCACAAATGCTGGTAACTTAATATCAACAAGAGTATAGGCTAGTCAAACCTGTTTTTCTTCCCCAAAGTTGGATTTCTTTTAATAAAAAAAAAAATGTATACACATCAATAAGTGGATTTAAGTAAACATTTATCAAGGTAGAGGAATAAAAGGTTTATCAATTCAATCAAGGTAAATAGTTGATATACACTACCTCCTGGATCTTGTTGAATCACAACTTAAATAGGTTTATTGCCGATCGCAAAATACTTGGTGAATTTTCATAGCTTTCAGCCTTTGCTTTGCCCTCCCTAGGACCTTTGTCTGTCTAGTGAATACCCAATTACCCAAATCTAAGTTCTACAGAAAAGCACATCTGATAACTACTGCACTTTCCTCTTGTCTCCCTTTTATAGTTTTCTGAAGTTACATCTTCCAAAACATAAATTTCCATTTAAGTATTTTATTATGATACTTCTAAAATTTTTATATGCAGAAAATTAAATAATGTCATTAGTCACCATAGGGATATACTCTAATTAATTTAAGATGAGTAACACTATGTTACCTTTTACTGCTGGACATTTAGGCTATCAAAACAAAAACATGAATTATATCTCTTAAAATAATCCATGCTATTTTTGTTAAATTATACTGGTCAGACAAAACTGTCAAGGAAAAGATCTCTCATTATCTAATGTACCAAATAGTGCTAGCTTTTTCCAAACAGATCTTAAGTATATAATTATGTCAAATACTTGATGGAACCTACAGAACACAGAATTCAACTCAAATATTAAATAAGAGTAAGAAAGGAGACAGGACTACTTAGTTGCCTAGAATAAAATAAGCAAGAAGAATTTCTTAGAGAAGGGAGTAAGGAGGAGATAGTAGGCACTAAGTATTAAGAAGAAGAAAGGTTATATTACTATTTAGACCATTCAGATTTTTTTAAAAAAAAGTTAATGGCAATTGTGTACTTGAGAAACAAAATAATTAATACCTGAATCAGGGTTTTATGTAAAAGCTCTTAAATTAAAAAAAAAAAAAACAAAAAAAAAAAACCCTTTATTGAATGAACACTGCATCCTAACACTTACAGTTTTAAGGTTATATCATCATCAATCAACATCTGTATATAACACATTGTTTACCAACAGTTCAATTCTGTCCTTAATCATATAATTGACTGCTTTTAACAAATTTTCCTAACCTCTCCTCATTCCCTTCTGGTAACCACTAATTTGTTCCTATAGACTAAATTCTATTTTTGTTTGATTTGGTTCATTTATTTGTTTGGTTTCTCTATAACTACATATGAGTGAAATCATATGGTGTTTGTCTTTTTCCCTCTGACTTATCTTACAAAGTAAAATTTTCCTTAGACATGTTTTTTTTCTAAATAGAAAAGAAAATAAGAATACACAGTTAATTCTCAGGTAAATAATCTTCAGCCAAAAAGAATCATATTTTAGAAAAATGGGCAGACACTCGAACATTTCTCCAAAGAAGAAATGAAGATGGCCATTAAGGATATGAAGAGATATTCAACATCACTAATAATTAGGAAAATATAAGTCAAAACCACAATGAGATACCACTTCAAACATGAAAAGTTGAAAAAAAAACAGCCCCCCCCCATTCCTCCCTCAAAAAAACAAACAAACAAACAAACAAACCAAGTGTTGGTGAAGCTATAGAGAAAAAGAAACTTCCATGCATTGTGGGTGGGAATGTAATATGGTGCAACTACTATGGAAAACAGTATGGTGGCCCCACAAATTAGTAAACACAGAATTACCATTTATCTAGTCTCTACTGCTGACTGTACTACTAAAAGATGTGAAAGCAGGAGATTAAACATTATTCTTAATAATCAAAGGCAGAAAATAACTCAGATGTCCAGCAACTAATAAATAGGTTAACAAAACGTGGTACGCATATAAATTGAGTAAGATTCGGTCTCAACAAGGGAGAAAATGCTGACACATACCACCAGATGAATGAACCTTGAAGACATGATACTAAGTGAAATAAGCCAGACACAAAAGGACACATACATGATTGTGCTTATATGAGTAGAGAGTAGTCAAATTCTTAAAGACAGAAAGCAGAATTGTAGTTGGTTACCTGGGGATGAGGGAAGAGGAGAAGAACACACTGTTTAGTGGGTACAGGTTCAATCTGGGAAGATGAAAAAGTTCTAGAGATGGATGGTGGCAATGCTGCACAATAATGTAAATGTCTTTAATACCACTGAACTTAAAAAAAACGGATAAAATGGTCAATTTTATGTTTTACCACAACTAAAAAGAATCCAATCTATAAATCTTGATATATTCACCTTTCAACTAAAATTAAAATACAAAGGTGGTAGAGGAAGATAAACTTTGAAGTGGTTGGATACTATCTATATTCCACAAAAAGAGCTATGCCTACAACCTCAAATGTATATGGCAATGAAGACAGAAGTGAGGATGTTTTTCTGCTCTCCTAGAGGGCATCTTCTAAGTGGAAAAGTATTGTGAATTAAATATTTGTAAGGCATCTGAATGTATTTTTAAAAACCAATCAGGGCAGGTAATAATAAATAATAATTTATTGTCACTGGGGTCAGACATGAGAGAAGGGAAAATCAAGATCAAAGCCTATTCTGATTATGTGGGTATAATCACTATAACAGGGGGTCAGAATAGTCTAACTCAAAATAAGCCACTTTGGCATAAGGGTTATTTTGAGCTGAAGTTAAGTGTGGAATAGTGGGTAAAAAAGTTCTTTAAACTCCTTTGATTCTTAATCACCAGAGCTGACTCTGGATTCTTCGGCTCAGAGATGGCACCAATATGAATCTATGTTAACACCTTACTTTAAAAAAAGCCCTTATTTTCCACCAATTTCCCCATATATTTACCTTTCCTCAGGTATGCCAGCGCTAAAATCTTAAACCTTTTTCTTGTCACTTCTCTACAAATGTCTTTTTCTTTGTCAAGAAGTTATAAAGGTCTAAATTCTAACCACCCCTCTGAGATACTCATTACTGAATTTCTCCCAAGTGTATTTATACCACACGTGTTAATACATTGCTTGTTTTTATGTGGTTAAACTGCCTTTGAATTTTTAGGGCCTCAGAGAATTTAGGAGTACAAAGAAAAAAGTTTTGTTCCTCCCCGACATGGTCATCACAGTGGGAGGTATGTGGGAAAGAGAGAAAGGAATTAATGCCCCAAGCAAGAACATGTGATTAATTATTTAATGGAAACAAAACACTGTTTAGGGAGGACACATTATGGCTGAAACGATCTTAATGTCATTTTACGGAACCTAGAGAAACCTCGCAGAACTAGAAAGCTAGGAAATTAACACAGAATTTGTAAGGGTTTTTTTGTTTGTTTTTTGTTGTTGTTTTTTTTAAGACACATGTCCTTCAAATCATAAATACTCTGCATTACAAGCAAGCTTCCTAAAAGAGCACTTGGACAAAACAATAGAGTAAGTGGTTCCACTGCGAAAATTATCAGAGAACGTTAAGCACACTATTATGGAAATGACTATATGAGATCAGGATAATTTTTGACTGACAGTATGGATTCAAAAATTACTTTATCTCAAACAACCAAGATGGAAAAGAAGGTATTATATTTTGAAAGATGTGCTAAATGATTAAAAAGTGATTCTAGTAATACTGAAAACATTGACATGAAATAGGCCCCCAAAGAGTTTGAATAGAATAGTTTTAAATATCCGAATAGGCAAAAAGTTAATATTTTACTGGCTGCAAAGTATGAAAGTTGAAATTTATAAAGTAATTATTATAAATATACATTGACTATTTCGTCTATATCTTTAAAAGGTGGTATATTAAAATAGGTCTATGTTTCAAGTTATCTTATATTTGAGTAAACAGAAAATTTTCTTTTCATAGAAGAAAACTGCAATAAGTGTGTATTTGTGAATAGTAATCTGTGATTAGAATTTGTTCTCTAGAATGGTGTATTCTATTTGGGGTCAAGTACAGAGAGAGCAGGGCGACGGCAAAAACAGAAAGCGCCAATGTCAATGGCAGCACACCAGCTGATCCTGTGTCATCTCCTTTCACACCCACGTTATTTACATGTCCCCACACATCTGTTCTCTGGTATACAGGCCAGAGTCCTCTATCATGGGGAATCTTCTGGGGCTCCAAAATGCAGCTAGTGCAGCATCTTGCAGAGCAGAGGATTTTCAAAAGGGAAAAAAGGAGTGAAGATCTAAGGGAGGTGAGGACAGAAACCAGCTCTTTCCGCCCTGTGTGGGATCCAGTGAAGGCACCCTTCGCACCTCACTGCAGGAGAGCTGCCAACCTCAGTAAGGGAAGAACCACGCTGTACCAGAACATATTGCTAAGTTGCCTTTTAAAGACGGTCCTGATACATTTCTTTCCATTTGCTTGGAAGTTAATTTGTGGTAAGAAACAAGCAAACATAAAACGTTAAAATTGAAATACATATCCTTAATGAAAGGTTCCAGTGGTTGATCAGTTACATCTAATTATATAAAAAATAAAGTTTATTGGTGATTTAATGGCACAGGCAAAACTATTAAAATGTAATGCTTTCTTGCCACATTGATACAGGCAGTACTGCAAATATAAGGATGCTGTAGAGTTCAGTGGCTTTCTACTTAGTATCACAGGTAACAGAAAACTGTGAATGAGCAAGATATAAACAATATATCTTTAATCAATTTTGTCTTGATTCTGACTGACGGATACACAATGTGAGAAATACAGAGCTGTGTCCCTGAGCAAATTAAAAAAAATTACAAACGCAAAAGAAAGCTTTCTTGAAATGGGTAATATGAGGAAAAAAAAAAAAAATCACTAAAAAAAAAAAAAAAAAAAAAAAAAAAAAAAAAAAAAAAAAAAAAAAAAAAAAAAAAAAAAAAAAAAAAAAAAATCACCATAAAAGCAAGGCAACTTCAGCTTACTCCAAGGAGAAATTCTAAAATACAGAAAAGAAGAGTTTATACTACAGCAGTACACAATATGGCACATCCTATAAAAAATAATCATTTAAAGGGCCATGAAATGTCATGTTTATTCTGAAAGTTATACAAGTTAGGGAGGAGACAGGAAGGGGAACAGAAGGATAACCCCTTACCATGTTTTCAGGGCTATAGCCACACTGCTGTGTCTCTTGGGAATAAATGCTCATCATGGCTCTTGCATCTTGAGGCTCTGGTGGTTCACTATCACATAACCACTGTGCCCCGAAGTAAAGTTCCTTCATGGAGGGAACAGGGGTGGCCTCTTGAACGTGCGCTGAGGGATACAGCTCCATTGACTGGAAGCAATCTTGATAGAGCTCATATTCCTCATCCACAAGCATTTCTCTCTCTTCACCCATGGTCTGCAAGGTAGGAGTCAGAAATTCGTGCATCTCCCAGGACTCCTTGCTGTTGTCTATCTCTATTTGTTGAGACTGAAAAGATTTCCCCAAGTCTAGATATGGTTCATCCACAATTTCTTCTTTAAAGTAGGGTTCATCTCTAAATCCCTGTAAATAACAAAATAATAACAACAAAGTTGCAAACAATTTTTGACTAGATTTGTCTTAAAATCTGCACTTTAAAAATTTACTGGAAAATTAAACCCCAGCATAACTGCAATGATTACATTACACGCCACTGCACATTTAATGTGGACAGTGCTCCATTACAGAGGAGGAGAAATACAAGCTCTCTTCCACACAACCCTCAACCCAGCAAAGGGATAAACAATAAAATGAGAGGCAGAAATCTGCCCTTGACAAGGTGAGTGACTATTCTAAAAGGTTCATTATTCATTAACCACCTGAAAACTCTCAATCAGAAATAGTATTTTTAAACTGCTATCCTGAATATTTAACTTCTTCATCTCATATAAAATGCAGTACATAAATATAGATATACTTCATTCTATCACATAAGAAAACAAAAGATTTAAGAGTCAGGGTTTTCAAGCTTATGTAACTCAAAAGAAATTATGGTACTAGAAGGTATACAAACATTTTCTATAAACTAAAGATACAGGAAGTAAGATTCAACTTCTTTGAAAATTACTTTTATAATATACCATATAACAGAACTATATTTTTTTCATCTGCACTGAAACCATGGCAAAAATGAAGTGTAGTATACTTTTAATTTATAGCTCACTAATCGGAAGAGTAAATACATACAACTGAAACCAAATAGTTATACATTTGCAAAGACTTTGCTGAGATCCTAGGTAATGCCTGAGGAATACATGGATCTGCTAAGCTTCTGATCTAACTCTGAGGGATATTAGAGTTCTGGGCACAATGAGGCCCAATCCCTTCTAAGAGATCAATGACATTTCCAACTTAAGCCCTATTAAGGACTACCAATATAAGTTATTGAAATCTATTCCTTCCCACTGCTCCCTTACTTGTAGCTAAACCTTACTACAGTAAAGCTTTTAAATTAACACACTATACCAAATATGGTAACCAAGTTAAAGTATGCATACAGGGGTATTTGAACATGTCGCACAACTTTTTATATCTACACTGAATATACATATACATCTATATGTATATATATATATATATGAATATGTGTGTGTAATGAACAGTATAGAAATACATATAAGCTTTAGACACTGTCAACAAATTATACAAAGACTATCACTGGGTAGCAGTTATCAAGTAACACAAAACCATACTGCAAAGACTAAAATGAGTACAAATCATTTTTAGAATATAAAAGGAAAAACTTGCCAATGTATTTTCTAAAACTGAAGCATAAAATAGGGTTTAGTTAAGAATTCTCTTTATCAAGTATTCAATAAGAAGTTCTTTTACAGAGCTCCATATATCCAGGTCTATTTTAACAAATACGGTCTACCCTCAAAATTTGATGAATATATTAGTGATATAAAGTAAGCTACCTTAGTTTTTTGGAAATGCCTTACATCTTGTATTGCCATTTATGGAGACAATGTGATACAAGAGGGAAAAGATGTCAGTTTAAAAAACGACAAAAGGGGAATTATTTAATTTGCATCCAAGAAGAACAGCAACAAGTCAGTCTTCTTTAGAGAAACTTTAGCTCAAAGCAAAATATTCAAGGGGTAAATAAATTTAACAAATACCTTGGGGGCCTCAAGTATTAAAGATGAATTCATATCATGAACTACTCCTGAAAATTCAGTCTTGTCTTCATTAATGTCTGAGTGTAAAGTATAATGACTTTCTTCTTCATCATCTTCCTGAAAATGGAAGCACTTTTATTTCAATTTTTTAGCATGACTGAAGAAATGCTGTCATAAAAACAGTACTTTTAATTGAAATACAATTGACATAAAACATTACATTAATTTTCGGTGTACAACTTGATTCATGTATATATTGCAAAATGATTCCCACAATAAGTTTAGTTAACATCTCTAACTTTCAAATACATAACATAGGGTTTGTTAACTATAGTCAGCATTTTGTAAATTATGTACCAGAAATTATTCATTTTGTCTCTGGAAGTTTGTACCTACTGACACTTACTCCCATACCCACACAGAAGTAGTTTTATAATCAAGGAAATACCTTAATTTTGAACTCCCTTCACATAAATTCTCACCTTTCTGTTAAATACAAGTACACAATAAAATTTATACAAATTATTTCGTTAGAACAAACTTTTCTGTAATAATTAAAAAGAAAGTTATATTCAGGTCAATGTTTCTCAAACTTTTTTTAAGTATTCCTTAAAGAAAAACTTTCCCAGGAACAGGTCTTACTATTTAAAGACTTACTATTTAAAGAAAACTCTTTCCCCTTCTTCTCTCTCTAGGTTTTTTGACTGTTTTAATAATTAAATTGATATAAAACTTATCAATAAGAGAAAAAAAATTAATTTCATACACATGGGAGGCTCAGAGGTCTGTGACCCAGAGAAATAACCCAAACATTTCTCTTTCAGGCCTTATTTTAGAAAAGAGTTCAGAGGGTCTGCATTTGTAGATTAGTAAAGTAACAAAGTTTGTTTATATAGTTTTTTTAGTCCTAAATTCCTTATCCCTGGTGACAGAAATGCAATGTACCCTTCATTTCCAGGGAGGATACTTTTTCAAATGGAGAATTCACTTCCTGCTTTCAGGGACAAAGGAGTAGTCCGGTGTTTTTCCTACTCCCTTCCCCCCACTGGTCATTTCTTAAGTAACTATAGATAAAGATAATCAATATGCCAAGGTAGCATATTTTGAGGCAGTCTGCTCCGAACCCCATCATTAAAGTGTATATAGTGCACCCTGGTGGAGTAGCAGTTGGGTGCAGTCCACATACATCCCAAGGTCTCATGTTTGCATTCCAGGGCCTGGGGGAACCACCAAGATGAACAACAAAATAAGATAAATGAAGTACTTCCTCCTTATTCTTCCTGTCTGCCTACGTTCCACTCTCCTTCACTCCTGGCTTTACATTTCCTTTTAAAAACAATTTAATTATATAACATACATATATATATACACACACACACACACACACACGCACACAAACAGTGGAATTTATATTACATACACACACACAGTAGAGTACTACTCTGTATAAAAAAGGTAAAATCTTACCATTTGTGATAACATAGATGGAACTAGAGGGAATTATGCTAAGTGAAATATGTTAGGAGGAGAAAGATAAATACAAGATGATTGCATTTATATGTGGAATATAAAGAAACAAAGCAAATGAAGAGACAGAACAAAAAATAAATCTTGGACACTGACAACAGAACTGAGGTTACCAGAGGGAAAGAGGTGTGTAAAAACAAGACTGGGCGGGGGGTGGGGGGGTGGGGAGGGGGAATCCAATGGATAGTAGTAGAGGACTATTAAAAATCTGGTAATGGGTCTGGTATGTTACATATTTGATGAAGAGTGAGTCTATACATCTAAAACTTACATTGTGTTTTGTATCAGTTACCTCAATAAAAATAAAGAAAACAATTTAATTTACAACAGCATCAAAAAGAATAAAATATTCAAGAATAAGGAGAACCCCTCCCCACACTCATGGCTCAGGCAGCTAAGGCACAAGTTACAAAATCTGTGAACTCAGGTTCAAGGTGGTGCGGGGTGGGGGGTGTATTAAGAGAACCAGGGAAGTGAAAATCCTCTGCAGTGAAACTTATATTAAGTCCCTGATAAAAAAATTGAAAAAGATACAAATATATGAAAGCTATTCTGTGCTCATGGACTAGAAGAATAATATTTACAAAATGCTCATACTATCCAAAGCAACCCCTATCAAAATTCCAATGACATTTGATATAGAAAAAGAACAACACAAAAATTTTTTAGAACCACAAAAGACCCCAAATAACCAAAGCAATCTTGAGAAAGAACAAAGTCATAGGATGCATATTTCCTCATTTTAAACTAAATTACAAAGCTATAGAAATCAAAACACATAGTATTTACATAAAAACCAACATATAGATCAATGGAACAGAACGATCAGAAATAAATCCATGCCTATATTGTCAACAACTTTACCCCAAGGAGCCAAGGATATACAATGAAGAAAGGACATCTATTCAAGAAATCATGCTAGGATAACTAAACAGCCACAGACAAAAGAAATTAAATTTAACCATTATCTTGCAACACACGAAAATTAACTCAAATGGATTAAGTGCTTGAATGTTAAGACTTGAAACTATAAAACTCCTAGAAGAAAACATAGGTAAGCTCCTTGACATTTGTTTTAGCAAATTCTTTTTACTTGACACAAAAGCAAAGGCAACAAAAGCAAAAATAAATAAGTTGAACTACACTGAACTAAAAAAGCTTTGGTACAAACAGTAGAAAGGTAGGTAGGTTGACAGACAGTACAGAAGAAAGATACAGAAACAATGCAAAACAAAAAAATGTCTTTACAACAATGGAAATCATCAGAAAAATGAAAAGACAGCCTACTGATGGAGGAAAATATTTGCAAATCATATATCTAATAAGAGGCTAATAAGCAAAGAATATATTTAAAAAGCACTCCTGTAACGCAATAGCAAAAAGCAATACAATCGGATTATAAAATGGGCAGAGGGTTGAAATACATATTTTCCCAAAGAAGATATGCAAATGGCCAGTAGGTACTGACTAAACATCACTAACCAGGGAAGGCACATTGATATTACATCAAACTTATCAGGGTGGCTATTAAGAAAACTAGAAATGTTAAGTGTTGATGGGAATGTGAATTAGTAAGTCACTAAAGAGGTTCCTAAAAATTAAAAATATAACCACCATTTGATCCTGCAATTCCACTTCTGAGTATCTAAAGAAAATGAAAACACTGACTCAGAAAGATGTATGTACCCTCATATTCATTGCAGCATTATTTACAATAGCTGAGACATGGAGGTGACCTAAGTGTTCACTGATGGGTGAATGGATAAAGAAAATGTGATTTGTGTGTGTGCGTGTGTGTGCACACACAGACACGCACCTCCCCCCCACTGTAATGAAACATTGCTTGGCTATTATAAAAAAAAGAATGAACAAATCTGGCCATTTGTGACATGACTGGACCTTGAGGGCATTATTAGCTAAGTAAAAGAGTCAGGCAGAAAGAACAATACCACATGACCTCACATATATATGAAATCCAAAATAGAAATAAATAAATAGACTGAGCTTATAGGGTTATGGGTGGGTAAAATAATTTAAGGGCACCAAATAAGCCATGGGTTTATTTGAAAATTGCTTAGAAAGAAGATATTAAAAGCTCTTACCACATATGCCAAGCATGGGTTTAAGCACTTTAAATGTATCAACCCATTTAATATTTTTATTACTAACAGACACACTAAGTAGTAGGTGCTCTTTTTCATTCCATTTTACTGATGAATAAAAGAGGACCAATAATTCGCACAAAGTTACATAACTAGTCAATGACACACCTAGAATTTGAACCCAAGCTGACTAATTCTAAGAACCTATGAGTGCAAGTATCATGCTGTGAGATCCCTATTTTATAGAAAGTATTTTTATAGGAAGTAGGAGCTGGTGAAGTTAAATAATTACTGAAGGACAGATTGAAAAACATAGAACTAAGCAAATCCAACAGATTTCTGGCTCAAGAATTCCACTGCCAGGTACACTGGTCAAGTAGTGCCTGGGCAGTCCACACACATCCAAGGGCCCAAGATTGTGTCCCATGTCCATGGGGAACAATCAAGATAAACTAAACAAAAATAAAGTGTTTTTACATTCTCTCTCTTCCTGCCTGCTTGCCTTCATTCCTGCCTGCATCTTTCCTTTAAAAAAAACAAAGTTGGGGTTCTCCAATGCAAAAAATATCATGTATAATAAAATAGATGACTCTACATATATTTATATTGATATATCTCTATATGAATATCTATCTATCTAGATACCTAAGACATGAACATTAATGATATGTCAATATTGTTTCCATGTAGTAGGTTAAAATAGAATATAGATAATATAGAATTATTTTCGGTTTAAGAAAGATCTTAGGAGCTCTCTAGTTTTGCTCAGTTTTTTCAGAAATGGAAAAAAAAAACCTCAGGAAAAAAAAAAGTGGTATATCTATGTCAAATGACTAGTGCAATGCTTTTCAAAGTGTGAAATTTGTATGAGAATTACTGGGCGCAGCCGGGTAGAGTAGCGGTTAAGTCAATCGCCTCTGAAGGAGCCCAGGCTACGTATCCCTGGGTTTGAGTCCCGGGTCTAGGGGGAAACAACTAGTGTAAAAAACTAAATGGAAGTAAGATAAAAATGCTTCCTCTCCTCTCTCTTCCTGTCTTTCTGCCTACTTGCCTTCATTCCTACCTGCAGCTGTCCTTTAAAAAAACAAAGAAAAAAACAACACAAAGATGACTCATTAATGAGGCAGATTAATGAAAAGCACATCAGAATTCCCAAATCAAAATCTGAGTAGGGGACTGCAAAACTGCATTTTAGACATCTCCCAGTGATTCTTACGTACATTTCATATCTCTGGGAGTTGAAACCTCTAGGTTAACTCCTAGGAAAGCTAGTTTATATTCCAACATTTCCCCTTAATGGTTACGTCACCTTGGATAAGTTACTCAACTCCATGCTACGCTGGCGTGTGCTTTGACTCATTTGTATTGAGAGCAGTGAGGGGACCATCTCAAATTTGCTGTGAAGATTAAATTAGTTAATACATATAAAGAGCTTAAAATATTGACTGATACAGTAAGCACTCAATCATTCTTTAATAGTGCTAAAAAAAAAAAATCAAGGTTAAGTGTACCCTGGTGGCTCAGGTGTTAAGTATGTGGCTGGGGCATAGTCCATGTCAATCCAAAGGACCTGAGTTAATGACCCAGAATGGGGGATGGGGTGGGGGAAACAACCAAAAAATGAACAACTAAATAAATCAATAATGCTTCTTCATCTTCTCTTCTTTCCTGCCTGCCTGCCTACTTACTTCATTTCTGCTTGCTTCTTTCCTCTTAAAAAAAACCCAAAAAACTATGGAACTTTGTCTTTTGTTCTGGAAACCTCAATAGCATCATATCTGCAATGTGGTCTTCAATCATAGACAGCAATCTGATCCAGTACATAAGATCATGTGATAAAATGACTTCAAAATGGCTTGATGACACAGGGGTTTTAGATGCTAAGGGTTACAAGGCATTTTGAAGGTCAGAAAAGCAAATTTGTGTGTATATATATATATATATATATATGTATATATATATACATATATATATATATATTATCTCACTATCATATAGTTAAAATAATATCTTTAACTGGATTTCATCCTAACATGCCACCCAAATGTCATTCTCAAATGAAAGTCGAAATGCTTAGTCTTAATTTACTTCATAAGGAATATGATGAGAACTTACAAGTCTGTGCTAAAGCAAGAAAAACAGTAGTAGAAGTGTTTATAGTCAAGTAGCAATGTTAGTAAGCTAGCATTTATATAATGTTAAGTGCTTAATACAATCTTTAATCACCAAAATCCTATAGGTAGACATTATTTTTTCTGATATTGCAAGTTCATGACATTAAGAAACCAGTACATGTACATATAGGATTACACACAGTAAACATATAGGATAAGACAACGGAACCAGAATTAAAGGCCAGGATATTTGATTGCAAAGTCCATATTCTTAATATTTACACTGCTATAGCATCATTTCCAAAATTCAACACTTACCACCAAAGGCTTACAGATGCCAAGGCGCACAGTGCCTGGTGGCACAGCTTTTAATACTTCCACAGCTTCAGCAAGCGAGGTGTTGTCTAAACAGTACTCATTGACTGATATCAGGCGGTCTCCAGGTAATAGTTCTCCACCCCTTTCTGCAACACCATCTGCCACCAGGGAACGGATCACAATCACTGATCTTGTGGGATCTAAGGGGTCCTAAGGATCAAACAAAGAAGGATGAGTCAGTTTCCTGAAAACAAGTACACAGTCTACAACAGTTTATATTTAATTATGAATCTCATTTGACTTTTTACTTCATAGGTCCAACATTCTGATGATATTCTTCCAAAAGGGTCAATAGCTATTAAAATACCACTCCATACATTCACACGAAAATCAGCTTGTGTCAAGGCAAAGAAATACCTAAGCACTTTCATGTGCAAGTATGAGTGCTCAGTGCATATAAATTTCTCTTTTTAACTTTTGGTGAGTGATATCTTATTGGATTATAAGAGGTCTAAAGACAATTGGGCAAGATTCTCAGACATCCTCAAACATATTCATGCTATGAACAACAATAACAACAAAAGCCCATTTTTTTATTGCTCTGGTGCAATAAGTTTGCTTCAAAAGAAGAGTTTTATGGGAAATGGTACTCTATTCTCCTGCATTCCACCAATATAGAATCTTTCTGCTAAGTCACTTAGGTTAAAAAACAAAACACAGAAACCATGAAATACGCCATTGCATTAATAAATTGTGAAACCCCTTCACCCAGGCCGCGTTGTGGTTGGGTCCATCACCTCCCAATAAGCACAGTCCACACACATCCCAAGGAGCTGGGTTTGTGTCCCAGGGCCAGGGGGAGCAATCAAGATGAATTACTAAATAAAAATAAATACGAATGCTTCTTTCTCCTAAAGAAAAACGTTAAAACGTAACCTAAAATTATGACATAGTAGAGGTGGGCCCTAGATGAGAACTAAGTTAATACAACTCTCAATACAACTTCCTCAATTTACAATGAGGCTATTTATGTTTCCATAAACTCAGTGCAAGTCTAAACATGATTAATTTGAAAGTACATTTAATATACATATCCTACCAACAAAAAAGGCACTTACTATGTATCAGTTTCTGTCTTAAAAGCTTGACAATAATAATTCAATTAATCCTTACAATAACTGTAGGATAGACTTGTCTGTATTATACAGGTGAGGAAACTAGGGCTCAGAAAGTTAAGGGAATTTGCCAAGATCACCCAGCTGGTAAATGACAGGCTTGGGATTCAAACCCAACTATTTTCTAGTTTCTAAGTCCATACTCTTGGGCAGCATGCTCTGCCATGTGCTCTGCACCAAAATAATAGTCAGAAGAATTTAAAAACCAAGAGTTTCAAATGGAAAAGACATATTCACAGGAAAATCTCCTTATTGACTTAGAAGGCTCTTAATTTGGTCTAATGGTGGTATCTTCATCACCAAAACCCTACAGGTAGACATTATTTTTTCTGATACTGCAAGTCAATGACATTAAGAAATTAGTACATGTACATTGTACTATTACTAGTCTTAAATTTAGCAAGGGAGAGAAAAAAGTAACTAAATCCTAAACAGAGCAGCTTTTGCCTTGGTTTGTCTATTTTGCTCCTATTGTTTCATCATGCACATATTCCACAAATGCAAGGTGCAGAGTCTACTAACGGCTGGCTCTATCAAACCCTTCATGAAAAGCAAAGAGAAATTGCCACATTTGGTGTTAGAGTTACAAGACTCAGGAATTAGCAAAGTCAGCCTTTGCCAAGTTCCAATCCATGTCTGTTTGAAGTGGCTAATGGTCCTTTTGAAGCTTCTGAATCAGTTTTCTCTCTCTTTGTTTCTGACATCAAGGTTCATTTTCAAGCACTGCATGGAATTTTAAATGTCATATTTAAATCAACAAAGCTACACAGCTAATTCCTTGAAAATGCCTCCAAACATATCATTTTCCTTAATAACTTCCCTTAACTGACCTTACTTTACCACTCCCCAGTGAAATTCTCAGTAAAATCTAACATGCTCTCACGTAGACCACCACATACTTATGAAGAAGAATGAAAATAAAACCAGTCATGAGAACTCTTTAATACAGCACTTAAGTGTTAAACTATAATTACACCAATATTTTCAAGTAGAGGGAGCTATTGCATAAGAAGAGAATAGAAAATAACCCCCAGAAAGAGAGGAAGAGAAAAAAGTGCAGTGGTGTATCAGCAGGCAGTAAGAGCAGCGATATAAAAGAGCTGTCTATTTTGTCACCAGCAACCATGAATCACAACACACTTTTCATTCTGAGATATGAAGCCATTACATTTTAAGTTTGACACGCTAATAAATAAGCTGTACAATTATATCCTTCATTTAGGATGTCAGTTTTTGATGAAAGGCTTTTTTATTGGGAAGGAAGGGAAACTCATAGCTTAGCCCCTCCAGGAAATGAACAGAAAGCAGCTAGCACTACTTCATACTAATAATTACTAAACTTTCCTAAAGAAAATGGCCATAGTTAAATATATCAAATGCAAATATCTGATTTCATGAGATCGGTGGTCACAATCTGCAGTTTCAGATATAACTAGATGAAAACGTACTATTATTGACTGGAATAAGGTGAACAGATTTTCAAAATGCAACCAGCTGAAATGATAAGTGAAAACAAGTCAAAGGAAGATTAACCGGGAAATGAGATACAGAAAAACTAATATATTTCCATTACTCTAGAAAAATTGTGGTGAGTACTTATTTAATACGAAGTGCAGTCTTCCTGAGACTTTAAACTAGCATCAGGTGTTCTTGCTGGTTAAAATGTATTCAGACTTAAGACCTCTAGTTAATTCTAAACACTAAATATAATCAACCACTCCTTTCATGGAAGCGAGCCCAATGGCAACTGATTTGTCACTGAAAAGGGGGTGGGGTTGGGGTAGGGACACAAACCACCCAAATGTGAAGATGCCCCATTAGGTATCATCACTACTTCATTTTCTATGGTGACTTTTCTGATGGTGATTTCCCACCTAGCTGAATAAAGTTGCTTCAATGAGGAACAGGCATTCCTTTCCATGGTCATCACACACAGCAGCCACCCTATGAAAACAAGTGCAGCTACTCCTGTCCACTCGGATGGATGCTATCTTTCAGGATTTGCTACATAAAAAAATGCTTAAAATACAGTCTAATTCAGGCCTCCTCTCATCAGAAAGGACTGTTCTCTGAAAATAGAGTTCACAAAATCACAGCCATGTTATATTAAACAAAATTTCATAAAGGTATTTCTGGAGACCTCTACCCAACTCCTAGACCCCATGCATATTTTTTAAGTCTTCATCAGTTTTTATAGCCTGAATCATAATTTTAAAATCTCTCATTTTCTTGCTTTGATAAATAACATTGCCCTGTAATCAAGAATAGAGATGTAGTTTTCAACTAAATAGTCAATAGAGGGCACTAGAGACAAACCACAGAACCCAAGAAACACCATGTTTTCCTACAGTTTATTCTCTTCTGAAGGACTTTTTTGTCTCTTTATTCTATAGACATATTTTACATGCTCTACACAGTAGAGTATGTTTGCTCCAAGTCAACCATTTATCAAAGTTGTTCCCTACAACTCATAGATATGATCAAACTCTTGCAATCAATTACAAACAGATAAATTTCATCAGAATACTCTATAAGAAGGAGAGCTGACCTGAATTCTGGACCTCACTACTTGGTTATGAAATCCTAAAGAGAACCTACATAACTTCTGTCTCACAAGTGAATAAAATCGCCATACCTGCCTGAAGAAAAGTAAATCTAAGGATCTTTTGAGGTCTCTCAATGTGAAGTTACTACGTGATATTTACCATAAATACAGAGTATTTCAATGTTGGGGAAAATTCAAGTCTCCTTCCATAGTCCCGGAGTAGCATTACCACACACAGAAGCATTTACTTGCTCTTCCTCAGACCTCCATTGAGTGCTAGCTAAGGTTTGTCCCTTTGATCTTCTAGCTCCATCTGGTCCCACCTCTCCATTTCTGCTACTACTTCGGTTCAGTTTCTCATTATTTCCTACCTCTCCCAATAGGTCTACCTGTCTCCAGTTTTAGCACCAACAGTCTTACTTTCTACGGAGATAAAAGAATGATCTTTAAAAGCAAAAATGTGTTCACAATTCCTCTTCTGCTTAAAACACTTCAGTGACACTGCCTTCAGGATAAAGTCTCGAAGAGTCCTTGGTAAAGTCCTGGTAGAGAAATTCCTTCAGATCTGAACTTGAGTCTTGGCTCTAATCATTCTCTCCATATGTATCAATGGGTGCCCACATATTGCCCTAACACTACAGAACTACTGAAGTGCAGGATCCGTGAAATGCCTTACTATGCTTTGTGATATCCTCAAACCATTGCATCTGCCAGGAAAGCTTTTTCTACCCAACCCCATTTATACACATCTTTTGTCACCAGTGTTAGAGCAAGTGTTTCCTGCAATGAAGAGTTTTCTCTGGCTTTCAAAAAAAGGACTCAAGCACTTAACTACTCTAATTTTTCTAAAGCAAGGCCTTCCACTATCCCATTTGTCATCATATATTTTCCTTATTACCCCTGACCTAGAATAAACTAGGTCCTCCTGTTACATGTGTCCCACAGCATCTTACATGTTCTCTAACATAAACACTTCTGAAATTTCACTGAAATTAGTTTCATCATCTTCCCTACTAATAACAAGCTTCCATAAAGTAAAACTAAGTTTGCTTATTTGTTGGCTGATTTCCAGGGTCTACCACAGTGCCTGTCAATTAGAAGGTACTAAAAAGTAGCTGAAAAATCAAATGACTTTATCTTTGTAGTTTCTCTCTCCTCACCGAACTATAAGTACACCAAAGGTAAAGCCACATCTATCTTATATGATGACAACAATGACCACTATTATCCCCGAGCTTTTTCTGTACCAGGCATGTTCTAACAACCTTACTAATTTAAAATAATTTAATTCTCGTACCATCATGAGGGAGGTAGCATTATTATCCCTACTTTCCAGATGAGGAAAGAACAAAGTGTATAAGCCAGAATTTAAACCAACTAGTTAAGCTTCCAGGTTCATTTTCTGTAGTTACTAAACGATGTAGCTTGTCTATCTTAAGGAAAGCATTTACTAAATGAATGAAGGGATACTGAAAGAAGGCAGATTGTTAGAAGATATATTTATTACCTTTCCAAAGTGTGTAAACTGAGTTCCTTACATATCACACTTGGCCACCAGAGGTTTATATTTCAGTACCTACCTGATGAAAAATTAGAGTATACAAAATGTATGAACAGGAAAAGCAAGCATTTGTTTGCTAAATTTTATATAATTTATATTCTCAAGAACACATTCATTTGGTAAGCTAAGGAAACCCTCACATGAACAGATGAATTCATGTGACAATCATTATGCTCAAATGGATGGGATGCAAAGCTTTCAAACTATCTATAAAATACAGTATGTAGACATTCATATGCATTCTCAGAGATGATATAAATTAAAGCAGAGAGCAGAGACATTACCTAGGGCAGGGAGGTGGTTCAGCTGAAGAGATATCAACCAGAAGATGGAATGACTATTGGTCACAAAGCTGTGCAACCACAAATACAAGCATGCAACGACAGCAAGCTTGGAGGAAAAGCAAGACAGGGAATGCTATATTAACACAAACAGAAGAAATGAACAGGAAGAAAAGTGATCACATTTAGCAAATTCGTCAATGTATCAGTAAGAGACTATTCATACACTCAACATGCATATGTTTTACAGTATTAGTCTAAAGCAAAAAATATATACATCAAGATATAACAATGACGTTTCATAGATTCAAAGTGGGTAGGAATTTAGAGACCACAGCTGGATGGCAAAGAGAACAACACAGTGTTAGATAAAAATTTATTTACATTACTTTACCTTTGATAATGTTCATACCTACTGTCAACTAAGTATATTAAATTATACAATTGTCCCGCTAAGCTCGAGAAGAAATGTGGTTAATTCACATTGTCATCATTCTATGCTAGCTATTAAATTTCTGGGTTATTGTACGGCTCACCACATCAAACTATCTGCTTTTAAGCTATATTACAGGAGTCCTTCACCAAAACAAAATGAGTACAAGACTAAAAGAGCGGCTTCAAATAACTATGAAATAGAAAGTACAACTGAACAGATCTCCTAACCAATGAATTAAATGCTGTGGCATATATTATTGCAGAATTAGGCTGCAGAGCTTTTTTCTACAAGTATTTTGTTCATATAAGTATGAGGAAGTACGTTTCAAAATGAATTTTAATATACATACATTATATACATACATTAATTTCTGGATAACATGAAATTAGCATGCTACCTAATATTTGGCGAGAAAGTTCAACTCAATGATGGTCCAATGGAGAAAATTATGAAAGAAAAGACAATTATATGCTTCTTGAAGAGCATACTATGTGGTAATTATTATTTGAACAAGAGTGCTAAGCTAAAATCTAAATGAATAGCTAAGTAAGATCTCAAGAAAGTTACTAAAATGGAGAATACAGAAAAAAAACTATTAAGTTTGAAAGGGAGAGAGCAAACTATTTCACCCTGGAAGCAGGCAGAATAAGGAACTGGATACAAACAGCAGCAAAGGAAAGGTTTTTTTACACACACACACACACACACACACACACACACACACAGACACACACTTTTTTTTTTTTTAAGAAAAAATACATTGATCTGTAGAAGATGATAACAAGCTGGTATGAAGTAAGATTTAGAAATCCAAAGTTCTTTTTTTTTTTTTAATAAAGGAAAAATACACATAGGAGAGAGAGAGAAAGAAGAGTTATTCAACCTACCAGTGGTAGGATATGTGTGGATTAGAAGTTAAGACTCGAGTTTTAAGCCAAGCTTGGTGGTAGCCTGGCTATGCATAGTTTCATAAATTTCCCATTTTGCTGAGTCAGTTTCTTTCCTCTTTAAAAAACAAGAAAGTTGGATGCATAATCTGTTATGATCCTTTCCCCCTACTCCAAAATCCTATAACTAAACTTGACAGGGTATCTTGAGTCAAATTTGTCATTAATTTCTACCAAAACATTCACAAAACCACTCTAAAAAAGAAGGATATAGAAGTTAATTCAAAACACACAATCAGCAATGAAAAAGATGTACATTATGCCACAAATATGGCATAATTTTAGCTGTGATGTCTTTTAAGAACTCATAGAAACTACATCAAATAACATCAGAACAAAACATAAAATATATGTGAATGTGCCCTTTTTTAATAAGATGACTTTTTCCTTTGTCACTTCTAGAGAGTAGCAAAAGACATGCCAGCAACTATTAGTTGAATTTAAAATCTCTAGAAGAGTTCTGGTTTAAAACAGTGGGATGCAATTAATTATAGCAAAAAAGCTTCTGATTTGACCAACAAGCTAAGCATTTACTTTTAGGAAAGAGAAATAAATGGATTTATAGTGAATGAATGGCAATGACTAAAGGATTTTAATGAATAATGAACAAGCTATCTGTCAGAATCTAATGCCATTTTTAACTATTCCATAATATAGCCAAGTATTACACTGATCATACCAATTACCACAATATCATCATGTTCAAAATAAGCACCCACAAAATATATTCAATGCACTCAAGACAGATTAAATAAATACGATTCCTGGCTCCTTGTGTCTTATTACTTCCTAAATACCGTTAGGCATTAAGAACACACATCATACACAGATCTAAACAGTCCCTGAGCAGCACGGTAAGCACAGCACACAGGCAATTATAAGTGCAACGCAAGAGAAATGAACAGAGAAACTTGCTAAAAAAAATCAAAATATATTATTAAGAGGAAAAATAATAAGCTGGCACATAATTTTATTCTGTAGTTTAGGACTTTAAAAACAATCTGTTAAACACCATAATATTTAAATGACTCAAGCAAGAGTTCATGAAAATCACTTCATGAAGACTACTGTTTTCTCTTACTCCCTTCTAATCTATTAGATGTTTTCCCTGAATGTTAGATATGTTCCTTGAATATTTCCTCTCTTAAAAATTTATATCATGCTGCAATTGTTTAAATGTATACCTCTTACTACTGGCCCAGGATTTTTACTGGATGTAAAGAAAAGAAAAGAAAACATACAACTGTCCTTTATTTAAAAATTCCATCATCTGGTTGAAATGGCTGGTGTTTTACCAAGCAGTATACTCAAGTATAAAACCTTTCAAAATTGCATTAGTCAAAATGCGAAAATATTTTATACTACTAAACTGTTCTCCTACAGATGGCTACAGTGATCAATTTTATGTTACATGTTTTTATGAAAAAAAATACATGAAAGATGAATTTACAAAGAAATATCCCAGTATCTCCCAGGGAAAAAGTCCTAAGTCAAACATTATTAAGACACAGGGAAAGTATAAACTTAGAAATCTTTTATAGGCTTTTTAAGTATTTGTTTTGGAATTTGTTTTAACTTTCTAAACAAATCGCACTCAACATAAACACAAAAATACTTGCTAATTAAACAAGCTGTTTCATCTGAGACTCGGGTTACTCATTTGTAAGTGAAGATAACAAAAATTTCATAGTTGTTAGAACATTAAATGAGGTAAGGCATGTAAAGCACCTAGAAAGCCCATGTAATCACCTTAGAGTGTTATTACTATTGAGTATTACTAAGATGGTGATAGAAGAGATATTAACAGGACACATGAATTTGAGAAGTTAATAAGTACGAGCTCATGTAAGCCTTCTAAATTCAACTGAATGTAGCAGGTGTAGTATTGCTAAACCATTCATGATATTATACTTACATGTTAACACATGAAAACTAACCCGATACACTCCAGATAGCAGACTTCTGTACCTGAAAAGAGGCTCAGAACAGCACAGTTCTCAGTCCCCATTCTCTTGCAAGCAGACTCTGAGACAGGAGCGATCTCTAACTGGGAGTTTCTTGGGCAACACTGTCACATGAGAGACACAGGATGTCTTTCATTCTTTAGGAAAGATTCTGTGATTTTTTTTTTTTTTTAATCCTTGAAAGGACAACAAATACCATGTGATATGAAGCATACAACCTGCAAAATAAAACTTTACCAACTTTGCAACTGTTCAGGAAAAAGGCCATGGAACGCTGCTGGGAAATCTAAGGTAAGGTAAAGACATACCCCTTCTACTCTTGGGACTGAAAGAGCCATGAGGTCTTTAAAGAGCTTTGACTCTGTGGAAGGAGTAGAGGCAAGAGAGATTCAGGAATAATGTGAAGTAAATATTTAGAAACTATGGTGTTTCTGTCTAGAAAGACAACCAGACATTTTTATTATCTTTCACTTGAACCGCAATTATGAAGAATCATTACTGTTTCTACTTTTACTCTACTAGACCACAGACATAGATCGGTTCAACTTCTTCCCAAATGGGGTGAATGTGAGCAAATCCCTTAACCTCTGGTCACCAGTTTTCCTCATCTGTAAAATTAGGATTATAGAACTACTTTGTGGGTTGTAGAGATGATTAAATCGGAGTGTGTGTATATCTGTGTATGTATATAAATACATAATATAGCTTTATACACACATACAGAGGCTTTAAATAATACTTGACACAGAGTACATGGTACGTTAAGTGCATAGATTGGGTATTACTATCATGTGAGATGGTGGTCAAGTTTTCCAAATAAAATATTGCAACACCGAGATTCTCAAAGAATATGTGTTAAACAGTGCATAGTCACGAGTGAAAATAAAGACATGAGCTTAGGACCAAGATATCAGTTTTAGAACAGCCCTGTGCTAGAATGCCCAGTGTCTGCTTGTCTACAAGGCTTGCCTGAATTCCCCCGAGATTCTGAAAAATAGTCACTACAGTCTCTCAGTCTCACTTCTACCACCGCAAGCATCATATGTTACACAAAGTTATTCCCAAGTCTGCTTCCTTTATTATATTTTAACATATGTTTATTTATCCACTGTTGCTACTCCCAGTTGAATTTAAGCTCCAGGAGGACATGGAGTTTATTGTCTATTTTCACTATTTTATCTTCAGTGTCCAGAACAGTGCCTGGCACAGAAGATGCTCAATGTTTATCTGCTAAATAAAAGACCTTGAAGGAAACAGCTCTCTTCACTCTATCATGCTATGTCATAGCATGATATAGCACTCATCTTTATATCTCCTATATCAGCTCAAATTAAATGAAGAGTAGTTTTTCAAAGGAGAAAGTGAATTACAGGTATAGAAAGTCTATGTTCTGATTCTATCTTTAAAAATCTTCATCATCATCATTAACGTCATTTTCCAGCAACATTATTTTATGCCTAGAAAAGTATAGATGTTCATCTATATCTTTTAGTTGGTCTTCATAACTTTAGAAGGCAAGTATTATTTTTAGAGATTATTATTTTAAACTAAGAATAAGAAAGACTAACAGTTTTGTCCAGAGTCCTAGGAGGGAGTCATAGTCAGAATGTAAACTGTTAATTTCCGATTTGTCAGCTAGTGCTCTTAACCTTATACTATAAGTTCACGGTGGTGTGCTGGTGAATGTAATATCTAACTAAGATAAACTACAGAAGGGGCAGCTGAAAGGGGAACTTGAGCTTTAGAAAATGGTGTATAAAGATCAGGCAGCCAATCCCCTTTCATGCATCATTATCAAATTAGGTCTTTGTTATCAGGAGACAGCCCTCCTTACTGGCTTCATTGAGGACAGCACTACTCCTCTGGATCAATGCCTGGCTTCAAATTAAACCCACAAATAGGGAAAAGCAGCACAAATTGCCATGCTCTGGGAAAACAGATTCCCAATACATGTTGATGGATTTGATTCTAATCATGCTAAGGCTTTCATCTATATCATGGATCTCAATGCTGACATCAGAATCAAGTGGGACCCTCCAAAACACACCCACACCTGGAGGCAGAGGAAGACTGGTGAAGGAACACATCTGGAGACTGAGTTATTATTATTAATAATAATGATGATAAATATATATGCAGTTATTGTTCTGTTAGTTACATGGGAGATACAGATGTAGAGACACTGATACACTGATATCCACTAACTTCCTGGGATATCTTTAGCATTTTACAGGAGATGTATTAACCAGGCAATGCATTAAATCTACAAAGAGCATCTTTATGCCTATATTTTAGCTCACCATGGTTGTTTTAAATACACAAATATTTATAGTCTAATCATTCCTGAAATAATAGCTGTAATATATCAGATATATTAGTTTCAGGACCTCCTCCCTAGCAGTGCTTTCTAGTATGAAGCAATATAAGCCCTGAAGAAATATTTATTAAAAAGAGAGTGACCTTATAAGAAAGCACCATCTAGCTGATAAGCATTTGCTACCTGCCTCCTATTCTCTCTCATCCCTAGTTGATACAATGGAATTCCAGCCAAATTCGTATTCCAGAGGAGCCATGAAATACCCGCAGTCCAACACTACGCCTGACTTAAGATCTTTGGGACCTCCTGCTAACTTCATTCCCCTACAGCTGCCTCGCTAAGGCCAGCTTTTGATCTAACTATCTGGAGTTCAAGCTGATATACACACAGCCTCTTTGATCTCTTATTAAGTGGCTTCTGGTCTCCTGATGCCTTTAGTTTTGCTTCAGCGAGGTTTCTAGACATCAGTCATCATTCTGAGTACAGCATAAACTCCACACACCAGGAGTAGGCTTCTGTCATTCACCCTCTTCTAAGGCTTGAAAAGCAATCTTTAAATCATGGGAGAATTTTCCCAGGAGCCAAAATCAATCCACTCCATGAACACACTAGTAAGAATTATTTTTCAAATGAAGCAGCTTAAAATGATTTAAGGGATACAGAACTTTCCCATAGAAGGAAAGGAAGCAAATCCTCTGTGAAAAGAAACCTTCAGCCCAGTTGGCATTGGAGCTTACAGTATTTTGATGTTAAAAAAAATTTTTTTTGATAGGAATCAGGGAGTAGCTGAGCATAGCCTTAATCAGTCTATCAGCCTAAATTCTGTTAAGCACAAGAGATCTTTAAATGCGGCTGGGTGGTTTGCTCACTAGTAACCATTATGATATATTTACAAGATTATGGATACTGCCATTAGTAGGGCACTGACTGCATTTTGCTTAGTATCAATCTCTTAATCCTCTATGAATGAATTAGAACCCAAGAGCACCTAAGAAGGAGAAAGGGACAGAGATGACAATAAAATAAAATAAAATAAAAGTTAAAGCTACTGGTAATCATATTGTAAATCCCTTGGGTATTAAAGTAGAATTATATAATAACTTGCAATATTACCACCCTCTATATTTTATATTCTAGAAACCATATAGAGTTATATATGACTTTTAAATCAATATATGTTCAAATTGTGTCAATACCTATCAAATATTATAATCCATATTATATAAACTAATCAGCTAATATGAATGTAAAGATAGTGGGCCTCCATTAGTTACTAAATATTAGGTATTCATAATAGCATTCACCTGAAATCTCAATTCTTGTGGCAAAAATTGAAGTCCTTAATTTCTTTCATTTTAGACACAATTTTCTGATAAATAAGATTAAAAAGTGGCTGAATAAATAGGAATAAACTTTTGGGGATTAATCACAGACCGAATACAGTTTATAACCTCTTAGCTATAAAGATCAATAAATTAATTTCCACCAATTTAAAGTTGAAACAAAATTGATAGTTACATATTGCTACATTTAATCTACCCATATCATGGAAAACCACTGGCAAATTCATGAATTAGGCACCTGTTTACACTTTTACAGGAGAGTTACTTGAATAAAGAAATGATTCCACATAAGAAGGCATCAATTTTAAGTTATCTAAATACATGTGAGTCTCATGAACTACTGGATTCATATGCAATTGGTAAAAGTGCATCTTTTTTTTTTTTTTAAGGAAAGATGCAGGCAGAAAGGAAGGCGAGTAGGAAAGCAGGCAGAAAAAGAGGGGAAGAAGCAGTATTTTATTTTTATTTAGTTGTTCATACCAGTTGTCTTCACCTGGACCCAGAACTTGAACAATGTGGGTGATTTCCTCCAAGAGGCAGTTGACTAAACATCATTCCACAAGGACACGACAAAATGTATGAAAATTTAAGATACATGGTCTTTTGATGAGTGATTTCATTTCTCATAATATAGCACAAGATTTATTCCCATCTTTTTACAAAAGAGCACCATAAAGGTATCTATTGCAGTCTCATTTATAATATCCACCAACCAGGGAGGTACAGGACGCCTGTTAAAGAAATTACTGTACACTGACAACAATATACTATAGATAATCAATAAAAATAACTAGGTAGCTCTATAAGTGTCAAAATTAAAGAACATATAATTGAGAAAAAGCAATGTGCTTAAAGAGTATATGAAATATGTCATTTATGTGCAAACAAACCTCAAAACATTAAGCAACAATAAAAAACTAATGTTTATAGAACTACATATGCATAAAATATCTGGGAAGATGGACTAGAAAAAGAGGGGTTTCTTAATTGAGAAGAAGTGAGGGATTATGCTCAGAAGTGGACATCCTTGTTGCCAAAATACCTTTATGAACCTGTGAATTTTTATGCCATTTGTATTACTTACTTTTAAAATTTTTCTAATGTGCTCAGAAAGTCATTCTGTTACACATACAAGAAATAAGCTAACTAAAAGCTACACACTGAAATATATACAATCCCTTCTTCAATTTAAAAAATATTTTTTAAAAGAATCCCATCTAAGGTTTACTAGTTGAAACAACACACTTTTTCTCACAAATACTAAGACATATTATAGCTAAGATTCAGCAATATTGTAATTTTTTAATATTTCTACTATTTGGGTTTTATAACTCATTTCTGTTAAAAAAATTAATGTTAATTTTTATAGGGAGGAATATTTTCACTATTCTTTTTAATGACATCACCATTGCCTTTTGTCTTTCAAACAAAATTTTAAAGCATGACTAACAGTTTAAATATGAATCACCTCTCAATGGATGTGCTATTATGATTTCTATTTCCTTTCAGTATCAAAGATGAACCCAAATTCTTCCAAAAATATCTGGACAAAAATTTAGTCTATTTATTTCAGGAGGAAAGAGAAATAAGGAGTGGGATGTGAGAGGGAGAACAATTTGTTAATAAATTTTACCTTCTAAATAACGGAAATTCAAATGGGCCATGAATGGCAATATCATGGCTAATGTTCAAAAATTGCCTAATGCCAAACATTTCCAGAGAATTATAATGATGAGGGGTTATTCAAAGTTCAACATAAGTCAAAACACCAGAAAATATTCACCTGCCACATTTAATTTATAAGGTCAATAGAAGGGAAAATTCACACAGTTCTAAATTTATTTCAAGCTTTTTGATAGAAATTAAAAATTATAGACTCTCAGACTCCCAGTAATTGTTTGTTTATAAACATTAACTCACAAAAAATTACTTGCACTAATTTAGGATTCTTAAATTTGTAATTATTTTCTTTTGAAGCAATAAACACTAGCTCTTACACAATGCATATGAGTATGCTATATTAAATTTTAATACCATACTCTCACACAAACATTAAAAATGAGAATACTATCTAGTAGCTTCTCTAAGCTCTGCAATTTTTTTTTGTAAGCTCGAAAAACAAGATCTTCTATAATAAATTTATTACAGGGAGTCCCTGTGATAAAACACACATGGAAACAGCACAATTAAGGGAAGGAGTAGTTATAGCATAGTGATTAAAGACATAGCTTATGGGAGTTGACTGCCTGAGTCCAAATTCTAGTTCTGCTCTATACTAGCTGTGTGAACTTGGACTAATTACTTAACTTCTCTGTGCTGTAGGTGCCTGTCTTCTAAAATCAGGTTAGTAACAGTATCTGTTTCATAAGGCTTTTGTGAAAAAATAATTAGAACAGTGCCTTGCAAATACAGAACCCTAAATAAATATTAGCTGATAATATTATTGGATTTGTACTAATATTAGGATCAATGTTAGCATTAGCAATATTCCATGAACCCAATATTCTAAGATATTATACATAAAAAGAGGGGAATAAAGAAAATGTAATTAGGGCACAATATGTAAATCCCATCTTGAAACTGGCAAGACTCTATACTATAAAAACTTAAAAGCAAATTTCTGAAGAGTTTCACATTGCTTAGAAATAAAAACATAGTCAAGTTATATATTTATGCTCCTGACAAATTATGCATATCACTGTATTCCATGACACAATCCTATAAGGCGTGATTTCAGAGTTACCAGTGACTCTTCTAACACAGTGCATGTACAGAGCAGAATTTTAACCAGCCATGACGCCAAGCAGTGCCTGGGCATATCGGGAACTAACAAATATTCTACCTCTGTCTGAATCACAACCAACAAAGCTACTACCACTTTAAAGTTGAATAAGGAGACTTACACTCTGAATCAGATTTACTATGTCATCCTTGTTGCTTTGTCCTTTCTTCTTTTCCTTTGTCCCACTCTATTTAAAATGACCTTCATGAGAACGGATTTCTGTACCTTGCCCTTCGGTCATATAGTTGAGCTACAGAACCGCATATATCAGTTCAGCGACTTCATTTAAGACATTAAAGCATGCTTCTTTTCCCTGCTAAGCTACACAACTTCCGTCAGCAGTGAATCACTGAACTACCTGTCCAGACATCCATCCTACTATTCCATGGCCAGTTCAAGATTCTTTATCTGCTCATCCATCTTTTCCTAAAGTTCAGCTCAATTTCTGGAAAAAGCAAATTTCTGGCCAATAATCCACAACTGGGTACTTCACATATGGTTCATCAAGAGTTGGCTGCACTTTAGGATGTAATTTCACAATTAAACTTAGACTTCACTAAACAAAGGTATCTACTTATTAATTTCTCCAAACTTGAGAGTTAAAAATTGATAATAGTATAAACATATTGTAGGATGGCTCCACCTTTGAGGACAATATCAAAGCATTCTGTGTTTATTTTCAAAACTGGAGGATTATTAATAATATTCACATTTCCATAATAATTAAACATTTCTTACTTTCCATGTTAATTTATTTAATCCACAACAATCCTTTAATTTTGACATTATCTCCATTTTTATAGCTAAATAAATTGCATAAGCACCAATGAAATAGATGCTATATACTTTTATCAGGTTCTTAAAGAAGTCCTGATTATTCTAGAAAAATATGTTAGCAAGGAAAGTGGTTAATTAAAATTATTATTCCAAAGTAAAACTTCAACCTCTTCAATACCGCTAATATATGCAATTCCTTTACAAGCTAGGAGGTCTTTACTAAATCTTTCTCCCTCCAGCTAAGGTATTTCCACAGAACTTCTCATTTTAAATATGCAACCCTAGGAGTGCAGGTCAGGCTGGGGATGTGATTGGCCATATTCGGCTAACTGATAAATTGATACAGGACACTAAAATACAGTAATAACCAGGAACGTGGCCTTTCATGGCTTTTGCTAACTTTCACCTGGACGTGCAAAAAATATCTTTGAATTTTAGAATTTATTACCTAATTACAAAAAGGGATGGTAAAATCAATTAATTATCTTGCTCAAAACCAAATCTAAATTGTGTTTATGAGATATCTAGAAATGTCATAGTAGATAACAGTTCTACATACCACAGACAAATGGTGAAAATGGGATATATACAAGTATAAGTGCATTTACGATTGATTTTAAAAAAAATTCAATTTAAGACAGAATTCTTTTCTTCCAAGCTAGCTAAAGAAGTAAATAAGCTGAGCCCTTTAATGTGAATCAAAGCAGCATTGAGAAAATTAAGTATTTTTAATCAGTTCTCTAGAAGCACAAAGGTAAACAGAAAACTGTATTTTTGCAGTAAGAGTATTTATATAATTTGTGCAGAAATTAATGTCCGTACAAGTCATGATGTGTGTGAGGAAGGAGAGAGGGGGGATTAGAATTTATGAAATAAAAATAAAATTAAAAAACACAAGGGTATGTTACAATGCATACCAATAGGAATGGAACAAAAAAGGTTTCATATTTAGACTAAATTTTAAGTGACAAATTTATCTGTTAACTAGGAATTTCAGTGTTAAACACTATCAAGTTTATCCTTCAATCCTTTACTGAAGTTTGTCTTAAATTCAAAAGCATGTCTCTGCTTTTAAATATGCAGTATTCAACTAAAAATTTACAGATACATCATTTGAGAAGGTAAGAGTAACCATTATGACATATTTATTATACAGAAGACAAATGTAGATTCCAATGAAAATAGCAGTTTAGCTGAATATCTAAAACCACATCTAAAAGGTATTTTGTAAACTAAATTCCAGTTATCAAAATGGTTAACAAAAACTCTCACTGAAAGTGTTCACTTAGTTCCAATCATTTTAGCTATCTAAACTTTATTCAACCTCTTTGCGTATATTTATTAATCACCTACCAGGTAAAGGTAGTAGATCTACCTTAGGAAAAAATGAAGTAATATCTATCATTTATTGTATATGCTTTAATATTAACCAATAAACTTCCAGTATCTTACTGTATTGATATTTCTTGATAAAAATATTTCCCCAAATATGCCTCTTTTGTAATCAACAATCCATACTTCAGCAATATTCCAAAGCAAGTTCTAATAACAGAGACATTATCTGGCGCAGAAATATGCCAGCAAAAATGCAATAGACATAATCTATTTCAGTAACCTCAAATCCCACTGCCAAAATCTGGAATTTAATGTTCTTACATAGTGCTCAAAGTTCTTTTCTTTTAATCTATTCCCAATTGACTTATTATATTAAAAAATTGATTTGTATATCACTTGGCATTTCATGTGCTTTGATAGAGTACATTTTGCTTTATTAAACCACAATGTGTTTAGGCAGCACTAAAATATTAAAATATGCATCTTAAAAGTGAAGAGATTTCTTGCCAACAGTTTTAATTCCCATAATAATCGGAGGGCCAAAAATACTATAAACTGGTAAACTGAATAACATTTAGATATCTCATTAGAACCTTTCACATCCCCCCAAAATGCATCAGTTGACCTTAGTTATAATACCTGGAATACACAGAAAAACATAAATATCATGTGTTATATATTAAATGTAAATACATAATTTTACCAAAAACATTTCTACTTAAAATCATTCAGATAAACAGGCAAGCAAAACTATAAAAAGTTTCATGTGAAGGGGAAGGAAAGAAGAGTGAGAACTGAGAATGATATACATGCAGTTTCCTTTGAGAGTGATAAAAATGTTCTAAAATTAGACCATGATGATTGTTGTATGGCTCTAAATATACTAAAAACAACCTAATTGTACATTCTAAATGGGTAAATTTTATGGTATGTGAAATATATCTCAATAAAGCTGGTGGAGAAAGCCCTCCACATAAAAAAATTCACCAAGTTCCAGTTTCTAAAAGCATTCATGGGTTTAAAACTATTGCTTCCCTTATTGTCCAGTTATTATACCACTCATTTTATTCACTGAAGGAGCTATCAATTGCAATAATAATGGAAATTATAACACCCGATATTTGCATGGTAGAATCACACATTAAGCAATTTAGTTTTATCAACAAGTACTTTAAACAAGTACCACTTTGCATATAACTTTAGTACATACAAATCACTCCAAAATATGCTATATAATTTCTTATACCTGGTAATCCAAAATGCTGAATCCCAAGCCTTTATGATCTTTTACCAGTTCAACAATTTTGACTTCAGGAGACCATAGTGCTAATTCTCCATCATCATCATCATCATCTTCTTCAATACTGACATCTATATTATGGTTGACCTGAAATACCAAAGAAGATAAATGCTTCAAAACACTATCCTTCTAGTTCTAAAAATAATAGCATCAGGAATGTCACAGCTTCTTCTTAAACTGGGGATTCTCTTTGGCATGCGTAGTTTTTCTTTTTAATCTTTTTAAAAGGGGCATGCACTGGGGCACATAAACTTTAGTATATGATCTTTGTGAAAATTCAAGCACTAAAAATGCAGATTGTTCATAGAATTCTTTTTTGTTAATGTAAAGTACGTATTTCATTCAAACCATTAACACTGACCTCTTATACTTCAATGAGTTCTGTCATCCCATTAGAAGCATAAAAGGAAAAATATGCAATTTAAGAAAATAATGCAAACATCAGACAAAGACAAACCTTATATTTAAGCAACAATACCTGAATTCATAATTACAGTGAGAAACAGAGAGAAAAATGCTAACAGATGTTGGGGTAGGTCTCAAAGAAACCACTTCTGCTGGCTCCTGGAAGTTCACAAGAAAAATTTTACTAAAAAATAAGGTGAAAACTCCCAAGCCCTTGGGTATCATATCGTCTAAAACCAGGTAAAAATTGCTAAATTAAAATAATGAAAACCTGTTTTTGGAGGACATAGGTAAGCACAACTATACAGTACACAGGTTCTTGGATCTTTCCCCTGACTTCATAATCCTAACAGTCCTCCTAATCCAGGCTATCCCTGTTCAGGAAAAAGAGTCACTGATATAAGGAATTTCTAGGAAAGTAAATGCTAGCAAGTGAGTCAGCTGACTATTCAGAAAGGAAATGCTGCTTCAATTTAGCGTTTTTATACTATTTGCACTATATTATAAAATTATGTGGTATTGCTTTCTGCATATGACTTATCTTCTCCAATAGAACCTGAACTTCTCTCTGAAGCACAAGACTTATCTCCTTTATCTTAGTAGCCCAAGCAACTAACAAAATGTCTGACTCCTAGACTAGAATGGAGACTGACCATTCCTGTAGAATTTACTATAGTTACCCACTCAACCCATAATGGTGCCTGCCTGGCTCCCAGCCGGCACTGGATAAATATTTGTTCAACCCATTAATAAATCATCCATATTTGAGTGGGTCCCTTGAAATTCTTTCTTAATGAAGCTACAGATTAACTAGTAATTTTTTAAGGTGATCTCAGTAAAGAAAATGAAAGTGATTATTCCTACAAACACAATTTTGAGTAGCCTGCATAATAAAATAAACTGAATGATATCTAAGCATGAAGAGTAGGTCAAGACACACCTCTGATATGGTAGAGCAAGGTACCATCTCTAATACAATCACATTTTAAAAATTAGGATAGGTTCAGATATCAAACTATCCCGAAAGAAGGTAAGAAATGAATATCTCATTCATGCAATTGAATCTAAACATGTAAACAATTTCTTTGTTCTTGAATTATAGAACTTGAAATTAGGAGGAACTTTCTAGATCAATAACCTCTGTTTATATCAACCTCTTGTGAGGAAATATACTTTTTTAAAAAGCACTGTACCTTCCAATAAAAAATAAAGTTCTAATAGCTAATACAGTATAACTGATATTTGACTGGGGCACTTAATACCCTCACTGATTAATTAGTAATAGAATTCTGGCTGAGCTGCCTAACCAGATAGGGTTTAAGAACCTAACAAGTTATGAGTATAATGAAAACAGAGGGAAAAGAAAACCAGGATTTTAAGACCACAGATAATTATAACACTGAAATTTATAAAAATTTTAAGCCATCCAAGGTTATAAGATACTCCAACTTGAAATATATTACTTTGATGCAATTAATTCTGCATAACTCCTGTATTTACAGAAGGGAAAGCAATCAACTAATGGGCAGCAAGGTTGACATTTAGCATAATTCAAAGCTGTTGTTTAGCCATTGTGGTGAAACATGACAGATAGGAGCACAGAGTCAGCAAGCTGGACTGGTGATTTACACACCCTGTAATATTAGATGAAAGGCACGTTTATCAACCTTTAGAGGTAAGCCATCACCCACATTTAATTTTACTTAAGACAGCAAGAATCGCAAAAGTATGGCATCTGAGTGCCAACTTTGAAATATTTTCACCAAAGATAAACATTAAAAACAGATTCTCTATTAATAATCAATAATTTACTAAGCACTACTTAGATGACTAGTACAGAATAAAAACACTGTGAGATAAAAAATAATTTTAAGATATGATTTTGCCCACAGGAGCTGATAGTTTTCATACAAAAGCGAGATTAATACACATTAAAGTATTTCTGATACAAAACAGTGCTAGACTCTAATGCACTTCAGGGAATCTGAAAACAAAGATGGGCAGACTGGAGGAATGAAGAATCGCTATCGCTGACTTAAGTTGAGCACTTTCCACGTGCAAGTCACTGCGGTAAGACCTTTGTACACATTATTCCCATTTCCACATATTTCACACAAAATGAGAAGGTGGGTAATTACAGTAAGCATTGCATTTTTCAGAAAAGACTGAACAGATCAAGGTATTTGCTCAAAGATTCACAATCATGAAGGTCCACACCGTAGACAAGCAAAAGGGAAGGTCCAATGTGCCTAAACTGTTGTTCACAGAATTATAATGGAAAACTGTAAAGAGGTGAAAGTAGCATCAAAGAATGGGTTAAAAATGGCATATGAAGGCTACATGTGTGCTCAAAAATGTTTCATAGTTACAATGTTCTTAACAAGAAAGTACCAAGAAAACAAAGTGTTATTTTAGTCTCTAACCTTTTGAAGGCTTTTACAGCCGTTTTTTAGACTCACTTCAAAATTGGTCATAGATCTTATTTTTAAGGCTCTGAAAAAGGGAAGTCCATTAGATATTCAACACTCACCAACATCTTAAACTTATTAAGATGAACTGAGTTGAAGTGGGAGCCAAAACTAATGAGCCCAGGCAATTACTAAAAAAAGCTTCTTTAAATCTCAAAGTACATGCACATTAATGTCATCAGCATTTCAAGGCGGGTGGGTGATATTTTACCATGCTAAATGAAAAGTAACATTTTAAAAGGCCTTTGATGATCCTATAGTTAAATAAAAGGTGGAGGAAATTTTCCTTCCCTTCCCTTCGAATTCCAATAGGCTCTCCAGGGCCTCCTTGATGAATGGGCACCAGTACATACATGTACAGGAACCAGAGGGTCTGCATCCAGTACCTCCATCTCAGGACGAGAGGCTTCAGCGGTCCTTGGTTCATCTACAGAGGCCTCATCATCAAATAACCGTCGGCAGCACACCAAAGTAAAGGGGGGTGGCACTTCTTTAAGAAAGGAGACTGCTTCTCGGCGAGATTTCCCATAGAGCTGCACACCGTTGACCTGGAAAGACAGAGGATGAATCAGAATTGAGGAGACCCCAAATGAGAAAAGAAAAAGCTCCATTAGCCATCCTCCTGTAGCTCAGGCAGTTAAGGCACCAGCGTTAGAAGCCATGGAACTGGGTTTGAGACCTTGGGCTGGAAAGTAAGCTAAAAAATACATTTAAAAAAATTTTAAGAAATAAATGAAAAATCTCTTGCTTATCTCAATCTATCAATATGAAAAAATATATTATTATTTTCCTTTTAAATGAAAGGCCTAAACGTAATAATATTTTACTAGTAACTAAAAACATTAATTCTAAAAAATTATAAAAATTGAGGCTGAAACTTTACTGAACGTGGGTGAATAAAGCATTCACATGTCGTATAATCCTATATCCAGTATTCTGTTCTGTATGTGGAGTACAAATATTACTGGGAAAATGATCAGCCTGATTCTTCACATCTCCACAGTTTCTCCTTTCAGTACACCAGTGTTCTCTCATCTATGTCTCCTCGTATCTCCTTAAACACTATATACCACTGACAGTCTAAGAGCATTTCCTGTGTTTCACTTTATAAGAATATCATTATAGATATTAATACTAATGTTACAGCTGTTAAAAATAGCTCGATGGGCATACCACGGTGGCTCAGGTATTCAGCCTATGTCTGGAGCTCCATCTACATACGGCCAAAGGACCTGGGTTTGTGACCCAGGACTCAAGGGGACAATTAAATGAACAACTAAAAAATAAACTGCTCTTCCTCCTCTTTCTTCCTTTCTGCCTGCAGCCTGCTGGCCTGCCTTCATTCTAGTCTGCCTTCCTTCCTCTTTAAAAAACAAAAACAAAAAGATCATTCAATATGTTTTAACTGTTATCATGTGCAGGTAACAAATCTAGGGAACCATCAAAATTTACCATCAGTTTACAATTTTCTTCCACATCCCCAATAATCTTAATAACATACTATAGAAAAGACACTTCTATAGAAAAGAATTATACCTTATTTTGTATCCAGTTCATCTTTACATGCTCTGTTGACACTGCCACCAACTTTAGGAACTATGTCAGTATTTAAATTACTTTACACATGCCCCACATGTTTTAAAGAACATAAAGTAACCAATACTTCTTTATTAGTAACTAAAGTATATTACCAAAAGATTATCCAAATTTCATATTACTTTCAGTGCCTAACAGCACTTGGCAGCAAAAAATATTTAGAAAAATATTTTTCATCTTTGTTTATTTACTTCAGCTCCAGAAGCTCTCTCAGTTCTGACTAAAAGTCACGGAAGGCTGGTTGTGTGCTACTCCAGAAGCTGAGGCACGAACACTTTCCGGGCCAAAAGTAATCTTTTCACATCTGTCTCCAACCTTCCTGGCAGGGTTTAGCAGCATTATTACTTTTAAAGAGATTTCTCTTCCGGCATTAATTTCTGAGCGGTACAATGCTAACATCCAGACAACTGGTGGGGCCGACTTTCTTGGGAGGAACCTTCTCACAAATCTGTCACTACTCTTGAGAATAAGAGCCCAGTGTGTTGCTGGACAGTTCCCATCAGCTTGGAACCATTCTCAGGCCTGTAACACATCAAGCACTTAGCCATCAGGCCAGACATTATCTCCACACCTCTTAATTATTTATGAAGAAATCATCACATGGTAGAGACCCACACGTACTTGAGGAAGCTAACCCTAGTGGAAAAGTAAGTATCACTACCAAGACTCCATGACTGATGAAAAGGGTCCGGGGGGCAGCAAGTTCAGCAGAAGATGAAAGATTTTCACTTGGAAGAACTAGAAGTCAATCTTCATACAAAAATATCAACCATTGTAACAATCACAGAAAGTTCTAAAATCACCCAAATGAGTGGTATGCTATCCTGAAAACAAATCAAAAAGATGTAAGATATCATCAAAATAGGAATTCTATCCATACATAAGTATTAGTTTGTATTTCACCTTCAACCAATTAGAAAATCACTTCTCAGGTTTATATCTTGGAGTATATTTAAATATTTATTTACCTCATTATTTATTCATTTGAATTGTCTCCAATTATTATAACAGTGCCTGGTAGTCCTCCTCACTACACCCCCAGCTGAAGGGGCTGGTCACATTTCCCATTACCGAATCCTACCTACGGGGATTCATGGCTGCTGTAAATAGCTGCTCTGGGCTGAGATTTGGCTCAATGTTCTAACCCCAAAGCATATTTGTGTTTCTGGTTTTAAACTCTAAGGAGTACATTAAACACACACACACACACAGCACACACACAAGCACACTTTAAGTTCAGGAGTTTATTTGGCTAACTTTACAGGTTTTTTTTTTAAATTTCTATATTCGGTTACTCTGAAGAAGCCAATTTTTATTTTAGAGTTCACAGTATTTCCCTAGGCCTTTTAACTTCAACTTGAGACTCTCTTAAGTGCTGTCAAGTCTCAATTATTCACACTTTGTAATTAGAAAACACACACACACACACACACACACACACACACACACTTGCAGAGTATATAATCTGTTCAAGTACTGTCCCATAGCATTACCTCATTCATTGTATCCCATAAAGTGTTAATGCCTTTTTCACAGTAACAATATTGTCAATATCTCACAGTGAGATAATACTTTATCATTTGCATGGATGACATACCACTAGATCCTTACACACACTGAGGAAGGCACTTGTTGAGGAAGAAACTGATCCTCAAAAAAGTTAAATGCCAAGGGACATATGACTAGGCTATGGCAGATTCAGAACCCAAAGCAGCTCTTCTGACTGTAAAGTCTATGCTTCATTCCCTATCCCAAGACACGTTTCACTAGAAATTTATGCTTAAGAATTCAACAAGTCTTCAAGCTACTTTATTACAGCACATTCCATTACAGAGTGGTTAAGTCCATGGGCCAATCCTGTCTCAGGCACAGAGGGTTCGGCTGAGAGCTCGGATCACCTATACTTAACTCTTCTCAGTTCCAGCCAACATTCTTTATCATGTACTACATATTAGAAGTGAATCATACTTAATACCCCAGAAGTATACCCTAAAAATGATTAAAATGGTAAAGTTTATAATGTCTATTTTACCACACACACAGTTCATACACTGAACTAAACTGACTTCTATTCATATCTGTACATCTCCAAAACAAATATATTTCATTTCTCAATACCTAACAGCTACTATTATAGAAATGGTCTCCCATCTACAGATCATCACCTGTGATGTCCACAAAGCTACACCGCATGCTCTGCAAATCAGGAAAGACGTGATTAGACAGTCATAAGTGACACAGTAATATCTAAGGCATTAATGCGCAGTCAGCATCCCAGTCTCCATTCCTTGAACACCTCTAAAAGTGAACAACTTATCAAATTCCAAAACAGAACCCTAATACCTGTCCTCCTGTACTTTACGACAAATTTGACAACAAATCATGGCACTTTTCCCTCTGACCCTGAAATTCCACCCTAAGTTCTAAATATATTCCTTTAGGTAGCCAGGCACTACTAAAAATAAAACAGTTGTACCCAGCAGAAACCTACTTGCTATCCTTACCATTCCACTTTGAGCAAACCTTAGTTTTAGAAAGCAACAGCTATTTCTACATTGGATTCCAATCTTCACTATTCGGTTAATCCTATTATACCAAACAGAGGGTTTCTTGTGTTTCCTAACTCTTGGGAATTCTCTTCTACACAGCCTTCTCTAAGTTTGACTCTTCCCCATATTCTTATGAAAAGTTTGAAAAGCACTGTAATACAATTTCTTAAAAAGCAGTGAAATGGGAGTTGGAAAACAAGAAGTAAAGTCATGATTCTATCAGTGTATAAGACTCAGGGAAAGTACTGCCTTATTTTCTTATTGGTAAAATTAGACGTTTCAATGTTGTTTGGTTTGTTTGTTGTGTTAGCTATAGAATTTCCCAATTTAACAAGGTTTCTCAAGAAAGTCATGTCAAAGCAGAAGTGCACTAGAATTGCTCTGACTGAAGAGAGGCTGGGAACCTGAGTGAACCCACTAGAGGCTCCTAAGGAGCCCCTTATTGTTGAAAACCATTCAACAATACCTAAGCCTGAGGTCATCCAGATCTAATTATTACTAGAAATAATCAACAAAACTTTCAAACAAATGTGACTTCTTATTACAACACAGGTCAGGGATTAGTCTTCAAAGGAATTTTGCTGTTTTAATCAAAATGAAGTAAAATAATAAAAGAATTTTGTTTAAAAAGTACTAATTATACTATCAAACTAAAATAGGATGTTAACTTCTTAACATTTTTCTGTTTTTTTTTTTTATTTATTTTTTCTGCTTTACTAAGACATCAGTGACAAAATTAAAGATATACAATGTGATGATTTTAATATAAAAATATGTGGAATGATTACCATAATAAGATTCATTTACACATCCATCACCTCTCATAGCCCACATTTTTGTGTTTGTGGAGAGAAAACTTAAGATTATCATTTCAACTACTTTCAAGCATATTCAAGCAGTATAGTTAACTATAGTCATCAAGTATTTGTTAATTTAAGTAGCTCACATTATACTGGTGAAAATACACCTTGGTAGATTTTTGGTAAGAATACTTTTTCTTGGAAATTAAAAATTCCTGCCTTTCTTCTCAGGAATTTACCTCAAGAAGCTCATCCTCTAGCTGTAGGAGGCTCAGGGTATCAACAGGACCACCTGGAGCAATTGAAGAAATATAATGGTGCCCATCAAAGGAATCCAACTCCATGCCAAGCCTTAGGGTGTGAATGGGCAGCAGCTAGGGAAAAACACAAAGCAACAATGTCAAACATAACAAGGACCTATGGCTATTAATCCTTCATCAAGTATTATTTTGACACAAAGTTTCACTTCTTGAATCAGATTACCAAAATCCTAAGAGCAAATAATGGAAGCTGGCCTCAAGTAAAATATGAAGTCATTTCTGTTCTTGTTCTCACTCCTCTTTTCCTTTTAGAGTCCTTGGAAAAAGAAAGATGTTCAAAGTCCCCGCTTTAAATTCTAAGCAACAGGCACTCCAAATTTCCTATAGTCCCTAGTATGTATTGTCTTACTTCTCTGCAGGGCTTCCTGTCCCTCAGAACATCCTAGTTCTTCATTACTATCTAACTGACTTCCACTTATACTTCAATAACAAGACAGTGTTACTTCCAGGAAGTCCTTCTTGATACCTGAGTTAATGTGCCTTCGTCTGAGCCTGAAGATCACCCCATGCACAGTTCTATAACACTTACAACTATGTTTAAAACTCCTGTTATCTTGACCTCGAGTACAGTCTGTATTTTTTCTCTTTATAACTACAGGTCCTGAAACCGTATCAGACACTAAACATGGACTCATTAAGTATCATTTGAACTAACTCATGAAAGATGATAGCTCACTCAAAATGTCCTTTTCCATCTTACCAATTTAAGTGAAAATAATTTCCAATTTAGATGGAGGTATGGGTGTGTAACAAGGGAGGCAATTATTATTTCATTCTAGCATTGATGTTGTTGATTTAAAAGAATTCATGTGAGTTAAGATGTATATAAAAAGTCAATAAACTGGCAGTTTAGTTCACCAGGTGCAAATCACACACATCCCAAGGTCCCTGTTTCAAGGTAGGGGGTGGGGTGTGGGGACAACCAAGATGAACAACTAAATAAAGTTTTCTTCTTCCTTTCTTTTCCTGCCTACCTGCCTGATGGTCTTCATTCCTTTCCTCCATACCTTTCCTTAAAAAAGAAAGAAAGAAAAAGAAAGAAAAAGAAAGAAAGAAAGAAAGAAAGAAAGAAAGAAAGAAAGAAAGAAAGAAAGAAAGAAAGAAAGAGAAAGAAAGAAAGAAAGAAAGAAAGAAAGAAAGAAAGAAAGAAAGAAAGAAAGAAAGAAAGAGAAAGAAAGAAAGAAAGAAAGAAAGAAAGAAAGAAAGAAAGAAAGAAAGAAAGAAAGAAAGAAAGAGAAAAGAAAGAAAGAAAGAAAGAAAGAAAGAAAGAAAGAAAGAAAGAAAGAAAGAAAGAAAGAAAGAAAGAAAGAAAAGAAAGAAAGAAAGAAAGAAAAGAAAGAAACAAACAAACTCTGGCCAATGTCAGAGTAAAGAGGTATCTTCGTGCTGTTGGCTATAAAGTTTGAAGATATTCACCAAATTCATTCCCCTGACTTTGAAAGATGGAGCCAGTGATTTCTCATTGTGACTATCTAAGCTCAAATACTAAGCTTAAATACGGTAAATGACACTACTTATGATTTATATTTCCTATATCAATATTCATTTATCTAAAAATAATAAGCCCCACCTCTAACTATATACTGATAGAGTACAGTTAGAGCCGCTCCATCAGGAGAAAACCTTACAGAAGGTGGCAATGCACACACAATGTGACTCTTTCCTTCATTCTTCCATTCTCTGCGAACTTGTTCCCTTAGTCATCTGTTCTGACTCCTAAGAGCTACACAGGCCTTACCTCAGACACTGTCTGGCACTCATTTCCACCTCACTATAGACTCAGACAAATATGAAGTGGCAAGTAGTCCAGCTGACTAAGTCCTCATGACTCAAAACAGGCATGAGGGACTTCTGGCCCTGGGCTAATTTTCTGAAAATTAAGTGCTTATGACCACCAAATACTTTAGAATCTACAACGATCTCTGGCAGTAAGATGTCCTACAATCTAAGTGGAAAGAGAAGATGGTTTTTACTCTTCCTCTCTCTCTATGATTTCTTAATTTCTCGCTGCTACCACCCTCATTCACTTGTCTAGTCACTGCACCAAATTATGTATATATATATACATATATATAATCTTATAATTATATATATTAAGCTGGATGAACAAATTAGTGTCATTTTTTTTCTAGTAGTAAAAGATGAGTAAAAATGCAAAAAAATTTTTCTATAAAAAATATTTGCCCATCCATCTATGCCAATTCTCTGTCTTCTTTTATGAGCCCAACACTAGTGCAGAGAGTGGTCAGTAGTTCCCCCATAGGTCATCTCCAAAAACATGCTAAAGTCTACTTAAGAGAGCAGATTGTTCAATTTTCAGGAATTCTGAAATCAGTTGTTAAATATAGCCATTACTAAAAATTAAATTATGTTACAAATATTAAAAATTAATGTAGTTAAGACTCAAAATCCATCACTTCCCAATTAATTTTTAACCACATTTTATACTGATTTCTTGAACTGACTTTTATCTGTTATTGCAGGGTAGAAATTCTATCTAAGTACTCCAAGAAAGCAAAGGGGTAAGCAGCTGAAAGAGAGAAATGAAATGGTTGATTAATTGCAAAATACAGTTGGGTTGGGTCACTAAATAGTCCTGCTTCCATAGAAAAATCTGTAAACATTAAGTGATAACGTGAAATGCTTCCCAACTCTGTGCAGTGATATCACTTGGTAGTTTGGCATCAGCCATGGTGTGAATATTTAAACCACAGAAATCTGTAAATATGACAAATCGGTGCTGCTTTTTTTTCTTAAGAGCTAGATATTTACCAGAATACCAATGATCTACACTCAACTTTGACTATGATACCCACTGTTTATTTAAAGGGTATAAAGTATTTTAAAAGATTTGAGCTATGAGCTAGAATTAGAGGGTGAACAAAAGAAACAGTTTCTACCCTCATGGAACTAACATCTAGTGTGGAAGAAACAGTAAGAAAGAGAGTAAGCAGACACAAGCAGACAAGCAAGTTAGGTAAATAACCCACAAAGCAAGTGAAAAACAAATGATCATGGTCAGTGCTGAGAAAGAACTAATCAGGGTCAAGATACCAGGCACAACAGGTGGCGGCCATCTTGGAAAGTGGATCAGAGCAGGTTGTACAGAGATGGCAACATTTACGGGAGATTTCAAGGGTAGAAATGAGTCTGCCCTACAATAAGCCAGCTGGAGGACTGTGTGGGCAGTAAATAGAAAACAACTAATGGTCTGGTCTAAATGGCGTGTTAAGGTCACTCACCTCAGAATGAGCAATTCACACACACCAAGATTCTAGGGTTGGGGGAAAGCAACCAGTGAGAACAATGAAATAAAAATAAAATAAAGATGTTTCTTCCTCCCCTCTTTTCCTGCCTACCTGCCTTTATTCCTGCCTGATTCCTTCCTTTTAAAAAAAAAGTTTGGTTTGAACAACTGATTAGATGGGAACCACTTCTACAGAGAAACAAGTGCCCAAATTAAAAACAAAGGCACTGCAGTACACTCAGAGATCTTTAGATAATAATTTGCTCTCATAAAAACAAAAATGAGTAACAAAGGAACTGATTCAAATCTCCCTTCTAGTTCTTCACCAATCCCTTGCTGTTCACATGGTAGACCGCCATTCCCCACACCCATGGAATTGTTGATGTCAAGAACCGGCTGGCGCATCCACTGCCTGGTGGCTCAGGCAGTGAACTCTGTGGCTTTAGGGAGGTCATGCATGTAAAGCCCAAGAACCTGGGTTCACGACCCAGAGCTAGAGGGAACGACCAAGATGAGCAGTTAAGTTAATAAAGTCTTCCTGCCTTCCTGCCTACACCTAGCCCTACAAAAAAAAAAAGAAACAACCAAAAACTAGTTGGAGCACTGGTTAGCAGCAGAGGATCGCCCCAGTATTCCTTATATACCCAATATAGTTCCCCCACAGATGTATGAACACCACGTGCTCCCTAGAAACCTAAACTGTGGGAAAAAAACAAAACAAAAAAAACACACACTCCATCTTCAGTCACACTGAGCAAATATACTGGAAATGTTTATGAAATCTGTCAATCTGATGGAGGTCTACCTAGTATTAGTTCTGAATCTAAATCTGAATCCAGCTGGATTTGAGACTACATACTATATTTCTGCAGGTTTTTCTGAGGGAGCAAAGCTGTTTAATTACCTGTACTCCCAGATGCATTTAGCAACTAAACAAATCAGCCGTTTCATCTGTCCCTTTCAGTTGTCCACACTGTCAAAATTCCGAGTTCTCAGAGAGCAGACAGTACTAAGATGACAGGAATGGATACAATAGGCAGATGATTGATGCCTTCACACACACTGAATGCTATGCTTTTTGATGCCTATTCAATGTGCTTTGTGAGGGGTCCTATATAAATTGACAATGTTAATGAGTGGCAGGATTTTCATGATCCTGGTATGACAAGTAAAGGATACACGACAATGTACCCAAGGAAAGTGTGACCATGGTGTGATTTACTGTCAGTGCTAAAACGATAAAGATCAAATGAAATCAAGAAAGCTAAGGGCTTTCAACCTGTGAGTGAAGACTTGTCATGATACAAACTACAGATCATTCATTTCAATAATAGCTCTACTTTTAGGAATGCAAAGCAAGAGACACACTGCTTAAGTGGGAATAGAGATGATGCTGCTTCGGGGGGGAAAACTTCTGGAGAAAATGCTGCCAAGATAAGAAGTGGGGCGGAGGAAATGTTTCTAAAAGTTTAATTCAAAATAAAACAGAATAGAAAAGAACTCAATAACTGTGTCTTCTAAAACACACACACACACAGTGAAGATATTAAAGGACTAGGGAGTTAGTGAATTTAACAGAAATAAAAAAAGATTTTTCAAGAATGAGGATACAAATTTTAAACTAAGAACTAGATAAAAATAAAATGTATCTTCCTCCTCTCTGTCTGTCTGCCTGCCTACTCGCCTTCATTCCTGCCTGCACCTTTCCTTTAAAAAACAAATTTTTAACTAATGGTGAAACAGCATAATGACCTCCAATGGGGTTTGTCACTAAGACAATAAATCAACACATTAGAGCTTGATTTATATTTGTTTTCCACATCCATCCAAAATTTTCATTCTGAATATTTAAAAAATACACGCTTTTGTCACCTGATAGAACATTTTTGCATATCTGACTCTTTCTCTACCTTTGGGTCTCGATATTTCCTCTACCTGGAATAGTTAGTTTCATCTCCAAACTTATGCCTCAAAGACTAGTTCAAGGCATGCCATGGTGGCCTAGCAGATAAGACCACGAGATGTAATCCATTTACCTTCCAAGGACACAGGTTCAAGACCCAGGACCAGGGGAAACAACCAAAATGAACAACTAATAAAAGGTTTCTTCCTGCTCTCTTCACCTGTCTGCCTGCCTACTCACCTTCATCCCTTCCTGCACCTTTCCTTTAAAAAAATAATATATAAAAAGTAAAGTAAGTACAGTTCAAATACCACCCTCCCAATAAGACTATCTTGAGCAAACAGCATCCTTATTACATATAAGGCATGCTAGCAACACCTGAACAATAATTCTCAATGAAGTGAGGGAAAGGTAAGATTCTAATTTCCTTTAGAGACATTACTCCAAACAAAGAGCATCAGAATACTAGTCAGAGGAACAAAACATGTCATGTGTATTTTGAAGAAGCTCCATTGATGTTTCTGAAAGGGCCACCTGCCTTGGTATTTAACTGCTATCACTACAGGGTTTTCCTACCCATTCCTAGTAGGTATGATTTGGTAGATTATTTGGGGGCTCTGTAAAAGCTACCATTATTAATTTACACAGAAAATTTTTTTGAGCATTCTACTTTTAGTTAGCAAGGGAAGCTTATATAATTATTTGATCCTGTATCTTGCATTCTCCTCTCAAAAAGAAACCAGCAATGTACAAAATTTCACACTTGAAAACTTTGTTATAGTAGTGAGCTTAGAATAAGGAAACTGGGATGAGAGAGAAATGTAGCATACAGCTTCTATAACTTTTTTTTTTAAAGTAAAGGTACAGGTAGAAATGAAGGCAAGTAGGCCAGCAGTCAGGGAGGAAGAGAGAGGAGGAAGAGCATTTTACTTTTATTTAGTTGTGTATCTTGGTTGTTCTCCCTGTCCTGGGGCACGGACCCAGGTCCTTGTACTTAGGCCTGAGACAACTGATGGAAACACTATACTGCCAGGATACGCATCACTTAATTTTCACTTCTTGTTCATCTAAGCAATCTTGAAAAAGAAGAATGGCATGGCCTAGAAACCAGATAGATCTTGATTGCTTTCTAATTTTGCCTCTTACTAGTTGTACATGATCTTGAGCAAATCACTTTATCGGCCTGATATTCAGCTCTCATATATTTAAAATGTGAAAGAACTAATAGCTGTGGACTGACAGGATCATTGAGGGAAACAGAGGACAAAATGTACTTAAAGCAAAAAATTGATTCTGGTGACTGAGTAGTAAGACCCATTGTAACTCCTAGAGGGCCTAGAACATCCCACTGCCTTAAAAACAGTATTTGTTCATATAGAATGAGGGGAAACTCGTATTTTAAAGCCCTTTAGTTCAGAAAATATAATTCAGGAAGGAAATGAAGTGAAATTTGTCTATCTTGTCAAAACCAGACAACAGGACTTAGTATTTTTGGTTCCCATGCCAGGGATATTACTAATGCTCACTCCATATTACAATTGATGGCCAGCATAAAGGTCACTGGAATGAGCTTAATGCTTCTCTCTCATAGTGCTGTGATTATCTTAATAGTAAACACTTGCCAAGAAAGCCATCCCTACAAGTGTAAGTCTCCCCAGATGCGGGAAAACTGTTCTTTTGTCATGATTAACAGCTTCCTAGAAGCAGCATAGTTAATGCACAAGCCACTGTAAATTGCTTTCACCCCTATCTTTCCCCATGACTCCATCCACCTCAAAATAAAATCTTGTCTAATAACACTGGCCCATAATATATAAAGATGTGTCCATTCGAGAGTGGTGGCTATGGGGAGTGATCAACTAAAGAGAGCTAGACCCTTGGGACAGAGGAAAAACCCACAGCCTTCACTTCTGGGACACCACCATGCTGAAAATCTTCCATTGGTACTAGCTGGCACCAGGAATAAAGTCATGCTTATACTCTGGATCTTGAGGTCTTGTTGCACCTGGGCTTTCCCCCTACATCATTTAACAACATTCTGCTCTTCATGTAGTTTGACACTCTGAAACAAATTCTACAACTCTCATGTGCCAGCACCTTCCTCACCACGGGCTACCATATTAAGCTATTGTTCTGTTTCCCAGCTCCTCATACTCCTTTCAAGCCTGAGCTCAGAAACCCTTCCCCTTGCTTTCTCTCTCTAGTTCCACCTCCCTGCCCACTTACGCTCCCACTACTCTTTTTATTCCTTTGTGTTGCTTCTACAACTCAGTATTATCAAGTTACTTGTTAGATGCACCCTGGTGACCTAGCAGATAAGGCCACCAGAAATGGTTCACATACATCCCAAGGATCCAGGTTCAAACCCAGGGCTAGGAGGAACAACAAAGATTTACAACTAAATAAAACAAATGAATGCTTCTTCCTCATCTCTCTTGCTGCTTGCCTGTCTTCTTGCATTCATTCCTATATGCACCTTTCCTTAAAAAAAAAAAAAAAAAAAAAGGTGTTTTATTGTTTATTATCATGTCCCTACCCAAGCCCAGAATCTAAGCTCTTTAAGAACAAAGAACTTTTCCATTTTGCTTCTCACTATTGGTAGCAGTATCCAGCACATAGTAGGAGCTAAGCATTTCAGGAATGAGTGAACACACTCTAAGCTGTTACTATCTAGCAGTATAACCTGAGGTAAGTACTTAGGCATATGTAAACTTTAGTATTCTCATCAGTGAAATGGACTCTGATAGGCTGATGTCTCCGTTAAGTATTACAGGGAGAAATGAGAAGCTACTGAGCTAAAAACTTGAAATTTTAGGGAGATTTTTTAAAAATTTAGCTCATCAAAACAATCTATGGATATTGATAATTTAAAAATCAACAGTGAAAAAATAAATATATATGATAATGTCATGCAGAGAAAATACACATTTCTCTCTCACATGTTTTTATTACACAAAAAGATTAGAATACCAACTATCAATATGTAAACATACATAGGTAACAACTAAATACAGAAAAAGAACTGTGTAATTATGAGTAACTCATATTCTTCCAGTGCAAAACATTAAAAGACTTTTTGCCACAATAAAATTTCAATTATAGAATGTTTAAAAACAGCATTTAAAAAAAAATAACTTTTAATAAGTCAGAGACTAAAAGTATTGACGTATACAACTGGGAAACAAGACTATTATTTATCAAACAATTCTTATGTACTGGCAATGAGCTATATTAATAAGGGCTTACATTAAATATATTTGTATTTAATCTTATTAAGCATGGTTATTATGTTCCTATTATGAACAAGAAAATTTAGGCTGTGTGTTTTATCTTATAAAGTGTTTCCTCGAATGTCACCTTTTTAAGGAGTCCTTCTCTGGTCAACCTAGTTGAAATGCAATCCTGTAGTCTCTCCTGATTTTCTTATCCATCTTCCCAGCCTTAATATTCTGTATGGCTCATATCACTCATACTATATAACTTACTTACTTTCTACTTCTCCCCACTAAAATGTAAGTTCTACAGGGGAGCAATATTTTTCCTGCTTTGTTCTCTTCTGAAAGCCCAGCACTCACTAGAGAATCTGGTACAATGTAGATATTAATAAATATTTGAAGTAATAGTTGAATGTACTAGTGAGTTTCTGTGAGAATACTTTGGAAATCAGTTTAACTCAAAGCTTTCCCACACATTCATACCAGGGCTACTAAGCACAAATATTATTCTATTTAATATATAGAAAGTGATCTGGAAAGATGATAAAATTAGTAAGACTGGTGGCAGGGAACTGGGGAATGAAGGTGACAGAGAACATATTCTGCTAGAGACAGACAATGACATTCTTTAAGATGTACACACAATATCGTTATTATCCTTTTTTACTTATTATAGAATTTGTTGATGCAGTGACTTAGATTTGAATATGGCAGGATAGACAACTAAAGCTGAAATACACAATGAACTAAGTCGAAGCTAGAGCGTGTTGTCCCCGTGACCCCCTCACAACCCAGAATGTCTCTTGAATGCTAAAGCTATATGGGAAAGGAACCTAAACGCTAATCAGGAAACCTCTGAAGAGCAAAGCAAAGCATTCAGCAGCTCCAAGGTGCTGGTGAGAAAAACTAGAGTTCAGGTCACACCCCGAAGACTCATGTGGAAGGAACACCTGAAAGACTGTCTTAGGAGCAAAAACAAACCAGAGAGAGTCTGAACTTTACCAAAACTATACCTCTGACTCATTTAGAGATGATCACCTACTTCTATTCCCAATCCACAAACACACACACACACACACACACACACACACGAAAGAGTGAACCCTCTGGACAGATGGACAGAGATAAAGCCTTTTGTCATTGTCATACATAATATCAGACATTCAATCAAATTATTGCATGATGAGAAATACAACCAAATAACCATAAAAAGAGGAAGCACTAAACTACAGAAATTGAAGTTTGATAGATATTTATAATTCTTATTGTCATTTTTAATTAAATCCCTCTCAACAAGGGGGAGAGGGACAAATGGGATAAAGGGTATTTATCATATAGTGAAAGAAAACAGACATAGTGGTGTAATTACTGTATTATATATTTATGTACTTTATATATATACACATACATTATCTATTTACTATAATATATACCTTAAACGTATTTAATGTTATAATGCCAAGTTCCATCAATAAAAATTTTTTAAATACATTCCTCTCAATATATTTAGATGAATTAGTACACAGTGACTAAACTAATAGGAAGATGATTTTGTAAATAATTTAAAACTAATTACAAGTTGCGCCACATTGCTCTAATATTACAGTCCAAGAAAAGTCTGCTCAGCAGGCCCACATGGACTCAGCAAGAAAATGATTCAAAGTGCAGGTAGCTTAGAAAGAAGTATTCTCCAGTGTCAGTCTTGAAAATTCAAACCTGTTAAAAAACAGCACTTATAACAAAATTATAGGAGAAAATAAATCATCATAAATGCTCAAAGAAGAAAGTGGCAGAACCGTGACTGAAGAGATAACACTTGTGAAGTCCACATGAGACACAGAAGCGTTTTGAATACTGCCTGTGAGGGCAGAGTTTAAGATGGGCTCAGCTCAGACCCCTATGTATTTCAGTGAAACTTTAGACATTACTGAGACGACAGAACCATTTCTTTCTCAATATCTGTTAGACAGACACTGAGAAAGCATCTCTAAGTTTCAATTACCCTGACTTTTGATCCAGATCCTATTTTAATCCAGAATAGGAACTATGAAATCGATTTGAAGAGAACAGTAGCACTGTTGGGGGAAACGCTAAATGACCTTTGTCATTTTACCATTAGAAATAAAGCTCTCAAAACAAAAACGTACAAGCTGAAGAAAAAAAGTAGTGCCTAGACTCAGAAAACAAATTATTTGTCCTTGAAACACCCAGATCCACATTCCCCCAAATTATAAGCATATATTTGTGGTCTTGATTTTTAGGAAATATTATAAAAGGAATTCTTATACCTGAAAAGCTAATATACTCTTCATGTTAGTCTGGGCACCTCTAGTACGTAGGACAAAGCAGTCAAACCTGGGCTCTGGGTTCTGAAAGTGGTAAAAGCCACCCCATTTCTTTCAAGGCATATCCAAGCATCACCTTTCCTAACAGTGCATGCCTATCACATGTCCAGAAAATGTCTAAGACTACCTTCTGGAAACTGTAGGTCTTAGACAAAGTTCTTTGAACAGCAAAAAATCAGTAACATTTTAAAAAATAATGCTTACCTTTGAATATTTCTGTAACTCAGCATCATCTGCAATCTGTGTGTCCAATGTAGCAACCTAAATTTAAGAGAAAATATGTTCTCAATATTGCAAAACCATAACGTTATTTCTTCCTAGGTTTTCTGGAAAAAAAAATCTATAAATTCTATATATTCAAAGCTCTATCTGACCTGCATTCTAATATCTTCTATATTTCTATAGATAGGTATAATACATAATGTAAAATTTTATATTGTTTGCCTCTTTTTGTTGTTATAGTTCTCTGAAATAATCTTTACCCTAAATTATTCAAAAGTTCAACCAGAAAGTGACAGGCAAATGCATACACCTTTTTCAAAAATCCATGATTCCTAAAATTTTAGTATAATTCTCTATTATATTGAAACCATCAAATTTTGATTCTTTTGACAAAAGCTAGAATATGATAATTTTTACTTTTAAATGCAAACCTTAAAGCAAAGTCTAGAAGGCGAGTGATGTAGATGAGACTGGAAAAACTGAAGCATCTGCCTTCCACAGAAAGCTCAAACTATCTCCTAGGAGAAATCATTGGCAAAAACACAAACAGAAAGGCCTGGATTGCTGGGAAGTTCATGGAATACTTAAAGCTTTTAATCCTGGCTCAAACTATTGTACTAAGCTCCAATGGTGGACATGAACAGAGGTAAATTCCTTGCAAGCAAATACTTTGGTAATGAGTTGCATCTATAAGCTATGACTACAATATCGTGCATTTGGAGAGGCAAGAAATCAGTTAAACAATGCTTTCCAGTAAAGCTTTTAAAAGTACTGTACTTCATTCAAGTAGATGCTGGACGAAAGCAAAATAAGAAACACTGACATGCATGCATTCATTCATTCATCTTGCCTGTTTCTCCTTTGTGCTCCTCATTTCTCTAAACAAATGACTCATAATGAAGAAACTGCCCCTTTAAATTTTCAACTTCAAAGTCTGTCTCCTCTCTCGAGCCCTCTATCATCACCTCACCATATAAGAAATAAAATCTGGAATGGTAGTTAAATGGAGGACATCATTTTAACAAAAAAAGATTCCATCACAAAACTGGTCATGTGTAAATACTGGTGTACTGAGTTACTCTGGATATCAAACTGCTGAGAACAGTAGACGAGGTCATTTGCTAGGTGACAGCTGAATGAAGAAGCAGTGTTTGAAATCTACAGAGTAAAAACAACAGCAGTTCATGAGCATGGACATGCAAGTGCAAAATTAGCAAGGAGAGAAAGTCTGGGCTGTTTTGACTCATCTTAATGGCAATGGAAATTTCCTGACAATAAACAGTGGCTGGATATTCTGAACCAAGAAGAGAGGGAAAAAAAAAAATCTCCAACCAGCCAACAAGTACTAATGATAAACATATGTAAGAAAATGAGAATGACAACAGAAATTTAATAGAATATTTTTTTACTAATGCATCTAGTGAACATGACAGAGGCTTTTCGAAGCAGTTTTCTGTTTTCACGTGAACTCAGATGGGGGAACGCAATCAATCCCTTACTCAATGAATCTAGTAACAGGTGAAAGGAAGTCTAATGGACCATAGGCACGCACTATAAGCTAATACCTAACCTAAATTACTTCCTCTTCTCCCAAATACATTTGATAATCATTCCTTCATTTTTCTCATAAAATTGCAAAGATTCCTTGTGAAACATGGGACTAATAAGCACAGTCCTTTCAGTGTACAATAAAACAAACAGATCATAAAAGCAATCATAAAAATACCAGCAATTTTAAGCAGCTGATATAGGTTGTAAATTTAAAAGCAAGTCCTTTTTCTCCTAACATTTTCTGCCTATTGCTGATTTAAATGGTGGCAACATATATTGAGTGTGTGCTAATTGTAACTAAAACTTCTGTGACATCCTTAATTACTCTTAAAATTTAAAATGCCTAAAAAACAAAATTGATTGATCCAATACAGAAGAAAAGCAGAAGAAAAATACAAAGGCAGGCTCTCTATACTTTGACCCTCCTTTCTTTATAGTTAGATGCTTGATGTGAAATGAAACATGAGTTCTTTCTATTAGGAGATTTTAACGTACCATTACTTCATATTCAGGGCCCAATAAGTCTTCCCATCTGGATTTTAGTTCATTTTCTGGAGAGTCTGAGACTCTTTCTGGATTTAGAAAAACAAAAAAATGTTGAAGCTTCTATGAGCCAAACACACTTACCTACTAAATTCTTCAAGAACAGCACAGTTTCAGTAAGCAAAAGTGAAATGAATAAAATAAAAATGCATTGACTTAGGTCTACTAGGTAAGGTAAATTGGGGTAACTTATAAGACTAGTGTAAAATGCAAAGACCAGCTGTGACTCGATTATGAAGTGGCTTTTGTTATTAAGGAATACATTAAAGGGAAGAGGAAATGATGAGCTACAAATGAAATTTGAATTATATTCCATTTATATGTAAACACTGTAGTTGACAAGTAAAATGCACTTGGCTTTGCTTTACAATATGTTAGGATAAACAAGCAGTGAATTTAAATGTTAATAACTTCAAAGTAGCACCTTCCACTCACCCTCCAGAAAAGTAAAACATTTTAAGAGCTTTACCATTAGTAAGGCATATCAACACAATCTAATCAAACTTTTCACCTAGGCAAATATAAAGATTTTTTAATTTAGTTCAACTAGTGAGTTACATGAGCATTAATGTATCAAGAGTTTGTTTTACTTTGCATCTTTTATAAGTACTTGGTTATCACAGTTTTATGGTTTTCTTACTTGAGGGATATAATTGCTTTTTTTTGCCTAGGTAAGATGATTTTTAAAGAACTAAGGCAGATTTTAAGTGTCCTGTTTATCCTCCTTAAGACCTCAGCCAGAAATCTGGTGAACAGTTCACAGTCTGAGTAATGCTAAATAAGCAAAAGTCAAAGTACTAAAACTACAGTTCCAACAGAGTCATAGAAATATCAAAAAATAAGCCACCTTTTTCTGTAAGTTTAAGGAAAAACTATTTTGTCATAAAATTAGGTAAGTCACAGAGCACTTATCACAACCGAGGATTCATCTGCCTAAAATCGAACATAGCTTGCAATATCAGCTCTTTCAGTCTTCAGCATGTATAACTCATCTTAGAATCATATGTTTAATTATATAACACAAATCATTAAGTAAAACGGGCTAACCTCAAAAACCAAAGACCAAGACTAATGAGCACTAAAGAATTTAAATTACTAAATTTACAAAAGAATATCCATGAGATAACTATTAATTGATAGGCTAGATTACATTTAGCGGATAACTAACCAAAGATCCTATTAAAAACAAAATATCATTTATGTGAGCTCTGCAACATTGAGCCTACTCCTGTTAACACTGTCATAAGAACTTAAATTGAGTTCTACCATCTTGCCTGTTAAACTCCTTCTAGGTAGCTTTTGCCTGTCTAGGAAACTTAATCTGAACAAAATTTGTAATTTATTTTTTCAAATGTAAGCTTAAAAACATGTATTTAGGTGCACCCTTGTGACTCAGGCAGCTACGGTTCAGGACATGTAAGACCCAAGGACCTAGGTTCACAACCCAGCAATGGGGAAAAAGAAATGGGAAAAAAAAAAAAGAAAACATGATATTTAAAGATATATTTCATAGTCATGCAAAAAATAACGCTGAAATTTCATGTACAGTTCTTTTGACTATATTGTTACCGTTAGTCGTTCAATGAAAGTACAGTCATGAGTTTTAAAGCACAAAGACTAAATACTAGAGGAAAGAGATTAATTTATATTAAATAATTCAATAATAAATTCCAGACTATACAAAACAAGAAAAGGAAAACTATGATGATCTGAAACAATTATTCCAATGGCAAAAAAGAGCTAACTTCATGTCAGCTGGAAACCTTGGTCTAACCTTTAAGCTGAAATTCTATATACCTCTAAAGAAAAAAAAAGTAGTGAAGTTGACTCAAAAAGAGAAGATAAAGTATTTACAAAAATATTTCTAATATCAGAATGCCCAACATCAGGTGAATGAATAAAGAATATGTGGTGCATGTATAAAATGGAATACTACACAGCCCTTAGAAGAGGTGAAACCCTGTCATTCAAATCAACATGGATGGAACTAAAGGGGATTATGCTAAGTGAAACGTCACAAGAAGAAAGACAGATACCAGGTGATCTCACTCATAGATGGAATGTGAACAGACAAAACGAAGGAACAAAGGAAACAAAAGCAAACCTGGAACATGTGGAACAGAACTGAGGTTACCAAAAGGGAATAGGGTGGGCGGGGGCAAATGGTGGCGGAGCCCACTGGACAATGGTGAAGAACACTTGGTGATTTGGTGGAGGGCATGGTGTGTTGACATCTGTCTAAGAAATGGGGAACCTGTCCATAGGAAATATTTTAATGTGTAGAATAATTACAATAAATATACATATATTTAAAAAGATAAACACACAGCAACTTGGCAATTCAATAAAACATAAAAACGTGTATAATATTTTATAGTGAAAAGTAAACACTGCTATGTATACAGATAGCTATAGCTATATCAATCATAATATACAAGCTTAAGTATACAGCAATTAAAAATGCTGTCAAGATTTCAAGTATCAAACACTAATAAAAATGTATTCAAAATTAATATAACAAGGATAAAACAATATACTTCAGTCTCCAAATGCCACAAGTTTTAAGATGTTAAGAACATCCTATTTTTTTATATCTCCAAAGTGCCTCTAAAATTCCTCACATTAACTATAAAGAAAAAAATCAGTTAATAAGTGAGACAGTTAAATTACTTTGACTGTTTGAGCTGAATGTTTTTTCCTACCTAATTTTTCTAAAGCTTGTATGTCATCATTTTTTAGAGGATGCATTCTTTCTTCAGCTTCCTCATCTTCATCCAACTTAGTTTCTGTTTCCACTGCTCCACTTAGAAAGAGGGTTGGTGCTTTCAAAGGTTCTGTAACAGTTCCTAAAATAAGAATTGCTAACTTTAATCTCTAACAGCTAAACACAACATTTAAGTGAGTTTATTCCATTTCTGTTCTCCTGTTTCACTTTATTACAAACAGGTGCTTACTTCTAAGATGACTTTATTTGAAATGCTGTTTGATAACTAATTTATTCCTTAAAAAATAAATTTGCCAGTAATATTAAACTGGAAGGAGGTAATAGAAAGCAAAGCAAAGTCAAAGACAAAGCAGAAGTAGATGCTTTTTAATGAAGAAACCTAACCTTCAAGCTGAAATTCTATATACCTCTAATAAAAAAAAGTAGTGAGGGACACTTGCAAAAGAAAAGGAACACTCAGGTCTTAAGCTTTCACTGCTTTGGGTGGGTAGGAACAAGATACACAGATTAATCATGCCCCACTGCTGTGGGCTTTCCTGGGTCCTAGTATGACATTATAGTGAGTATAAAACACAACTCTACATGGGTAACCTTATGAACTGTAAGGGTTTTGGAGAGAATTCCCCTTGTTGCAGAATTCTTCTCTTAGCTAAATTGAGTTAAGTAAGGTATTAGGATATCCAAAGCTTTCCAATCTCGATCATGCAAGTTACTATCTTGTAAACACAAGATAGTCTGAATAAAAATCATGTTCATTTCTTTTTAAATAACCATGTTACTTATAAAATATTCTTACAGAAAATATTGATCTGGAATCTAACTATAGTTTGAAATGTAGTTTCTAGCTCACAGGAAAGATAATGGGTAGAGAAACAAATAGTCCATGGGAGCAGGCGTGGGGGATTCTTCTAGACTAAGAAACCAAAGAGACCTAACATATGCAAGAAATGCAATGCATGATTGAATCTTGATTGTATGGATTTTTCAGGGGAAGGGAAGGAATGAGGAGAAAAACTCCAAAAGACATTAGGGGGGCAATAGTGAAATGTTAAGTATATGTTGGATATTTGATATTATGATTACTATTACTTTTTCTTGGTATGATAATATTATGCTTATGTAAGAGAGTACCCTTATTTTTAAGAGCTATAGACTGTAGTTTGTAGAGCTAAAGCGTCATGGTGTCAACTACTCTTTCTTAAATGGTGCAAGAAAAAAAGATAATTAGATGAAGTAAATATGGCAACTGTTGAATCAAAATGTTGGGTTTGAACTTACATTGTTTTCCAAGTTTTTTGTATCTTTGGAACTTTCTATATTAAACAGCTGAAAAATAGGACCAATAAGAGTTTCTATGATCTTAACATGAGATTTTTAACCCACTTAAAGGGCTTTTTAGAGCATTAATCCATTGATACACAAGAAACTCAAAATCCAGTGTGAGCAAAAGAAATACTTAAGAGAATTGCTAGTGTAGCTGAGTAAAAAGTTACAAATCAGAGTTTATAGCACAGAGTACTGCATGATGTGATTGTGCTACAGTACATAGAAGGTATACAAAAAGTTAGGGGAGCTTAAATGAAAAAGAGACAGTAAAATTTAGACTGGTAAAGGAAGGTGTTATGCAAGAGCAAGAAGCTATGCAGTTTGTTCAATAAAACGGACTCAAATACTATATCCAAGGGACACACAGATGTGCTATGTGGGGCAAGGAGCAAAGGCATAACCACTCCTGTATATTAGGACCACACATAAAACAGGTGATTACAATGTAGTGTGATTTAGGTCCAGTAGAGTACTTTTCGAAGGATGCTAGTGCTAGTGAAATGCCCAAGCCAGATCAAGTCAAAATTTATCCCAGTACAAATTAAAAATGTACGTATGCCTAGTAAAGAATTGCTAATTTGAAGATGACATACTTTTTTAGATAGAGCAGACTACAGCCAAGAGTTCTATCAGAGCTATTAAAAACCATTTTATTGATATAAATATTTATGCAAACCTTTTAAGGTCAATAATGCATTGGTACAATTTGTACTATTTAGGCAATTTTAAATTTCACACATACAGCTGACAGGGCATCTGACTTTCTGAAGAAAAATTTCCTCTATCTCATAAAACTTGGAAAATGTTCTCATTAAAATATAAATCAATATCAATTGAAAGCAAAGGCATCCGGGCTTATTGTATTTTGGGGGGTGGAGGTGGGTGGGATGTACTCATGCTCTGACAAATTCTAATGAAATTATTTCTAACTAGTTATGTAACTAGTCATTCATTTTTAATTGAGAATATATTGCTAGGAATGTCAAATTTTGTTGATTTCTACCATTTATAAGTTAACGATTAAAAATTGCCATGCATACAATTATGTATTTGTTTCATAAAATTTTATGCTTATCAAAAGAACAAAAATTTTATAAATAATGTTTTTGGTAGAAATCAGTGTTTAGTTTTTTCTCACTAAATTTCAAAAAGTAAATCAAGAGATATTAGAATCAAATACATCATTGAAAGTATATGAAACCTGAAGTTTGAAAAATATCAATGCATTAGACAAAGGAACGTCCCTGGAACAAAACATGTCAAGACTTTATTATTTATATATAAGCAATAAATGAAATTTGGAAGCTTTTCTTGTAAAATAATTTCCATCTCCATTTAGAAAAGCTCTCAGAGCTGAATGGTTTACATTCTAGCATTTGCACTGACACATTGTCCTAGGCAAAGGAAATTTAATGCACAAATGCACTCATTCATTTCATCATATTAATAAGGTGGGAAGGTTTTCCTTTCCAGACTCGAAGAACAACTTCCATAAATGAGGCATGCTTCAAAACCCCAACAACCTGGTAGAAAGAGGGACAGTGGAATGAATCACCTCTGTCTGAAGGTTTTTCAAGTGGAGAAGCAGATGAGATTATCTTCTTTCGAGCTAGGGTTAGGCTTACCACCTGCCCTGCATTTCGCAAGACTTCAACAACATCCTGGTTGGCAAAACCCTGAATATTCACACCATCAACCTAAAACAAGAAACGGCACATTAGACAGAGGCTTCCAATTAGTTACTATTTTTAATTCTGGCAAGGTCAAATAACATTTGCCATTCATTTTGTTCCAAAAATAATTATATCTAAGAAAGTATTTTCAAAAATAAATACAAAACTAACAGTAAAACAGTCTACAAGTTTTCTGGAAAACTAGAAAGCAAATTCAAATTTATACTCCTAAGTCACAAATTTTCAAATTAAAATATGAGAAATAAAGGATCTTATTCTCTGAAACTATTCAAAAGTCAATATGCCACAGAAAGATGATCAATTGTTATATGCAGCTCTCAAGATACATTAATACAGGCCATTATCAGAATTGAAGAGGTCATTCAATATTTCATCTCTCTAACATATTACTATTTGATATTTTCTAGGAGGAACATGCTGATCTCCTTCCACTAGGTCTTCTACTGTTTTGAAAGAGTATGTGCAAAAAAGGTATTTATTACTGGGTGATCTCACATATATGTGGAATATAAAGTAAAAAAGTAAAAGAACAGAAAAAACACCACCAACCCTTGGACACTGACAACAGACCTGAGGTTACCAGAGGGGAAGTGGGTGCAGTGGACCATGGTGATGGACTTTTGGTAATTTGGTGGTGGTGTGGTATATATTGTCTTATATTTGCCAAATGGTAAACCTACATATATGGGATTATACTATTATGTAAATCAAATTTACCTCAATAAATATAATTTTTAAAGGCATTTACTAACTTAATTCAAGTTCCTCTACATTTCTAAAGTCCATAAGGACCAGTCTCCTCTGTCTTCCTTAAGCCAGCCAAACCATTATTTTTAGTTTTCCCCATTAGATTTTCTCCAAGATGGTTGCTGTACTGTTGGTCTCCAAACCACCATGGGATCTTTCCTAAACCCAACAATGTGAAAGTCCAGTGTCACGAAAGGTGCTTCCTTAGATAGACTTGAAGCACAAAGATTCAAATTAGACCAACTAACATTTGTTTCTAATATAAAGCACTTAATTAAATGTGCTTGTTCTTTGAAATATTCAAATAAACTAAAATTTAACTAAGTTCTACTAAAGACCAATCTGAATTGATTAAAGGTAATTATTCATCTCAAAGATAGCATTTTTCAAATACCAATGCATATTTAAAAATACATATGTAAACATTATTTTTTTCTTATCAATGCGGTCAACTTCTTTCGTCACTAACAGTTTAAAAAAAAAAAATATCTATATATATATATATATAGATATATAGGACCATAGCATCCAAATTAAGGAAATTTCATTATGCTGAGAAACTTAATTTTTTAAAATACCCGAGACTATGTATTAAGCCATTTCCTTCTAACACATATTATAATTTTCCCCATTTGATTCTATTATAAAACAGAGGACAGTTACTTACAGCAATTATTTTATCATTCACTTGAATTTGGCCATTGTGGCATGCAGCACTGCCAGGTATTATGCTTTTCACATAAATCCCTGAAGCTTCCCCTAAGGCGCACAAAACATATGGAAAAGGAAGAAAGCTCTAATTAGGCCTTGATTGCAAAATTCATATCAAGAGGTTAATTAGCTAAAGGGCTGACTAGCGGCTTGATAAATACTATTTTGAACACAAGCAGAGAAATTTGATGGATTATTTCAAACTGTCACCATCACAAGTGACCTGAATTTGAAATGATTTGACTGATGACTACTCTCCTGGAAAAAATAATCAGTAATGGAACCTTGATGAAATGCTCTCCAGTATAAGCTGGAGCTCAAAAGAGTCCTGGTTAAGTCCAGCCATTTTCTATTGGTCTATCTCCCTTTTCAATGCTGACTTAGTAAGTCTTCATCATGTTTCATCAGCACTGTGACAAGACTATCCTATCCCAACAGGTCTTCCTGCCTATAATTAGTTCACTACTGTTATTTTCCCAACCATAGGAAAAAGAAAAGTACACACAGTCTTAAAAAAATTCAAATAATCTCAGCAATAGGAAATAATCTTAATATTACAAAATAAAACATACAAATAGAAACAAATTATTATATAAAAAAAATCATACCCACATAAAAGTGTACCTATCTGTGGGCAAGGATTAGAAAAGGTATTGGAAAATGAAAATCACAGTTCTGAATGAGTTTGCATTTTTAATCTGAAATGACTTAAAATAGTATCTGTAGAAGATAAATAATAAACATCAAAGGATTCCCATTACCTACAAAATGAAATGTAAATTACATAGTGTCACATTCAAGAACCTCTCTCAAATTTTTTATTTCATTCCACTGTCTTTCCTCCCACAGAAGTCCAGACACACAAGATTCTAGAATAGCCTGGAGCTCTAGTGCACCCTGGGAGCAGTCCAATATGCATCCCAAGGTCCTGGCTTCAAGAGCAGGGCCCAGGGGAGCAACCAATGTGACTTACTACATAAAAATAAATGAATTGCTCTTCCCACTTCTCTGCCCGACAACATGTCTGCATTCTTGCCTGTAACTTTCCTTTAAAAAAAATATTCTTTACATTCCACCAAAACACCAAATATTTTCATGAATTTATTCTTTTCTTTTTTTGCTTCATCATTTTCACCTCGATCTAAATCTTTCCCATGCCTAACACAAATGTCTTTCATTGTGAATTCTCCATTTCCCTCTGTCGAATTGAATCTTACACCTACCATATGAGGACAGTTTATCTGCTAAAGCATGTATTTAATTTATCCTTGAACAACTGAAAATAATTTAAATATTTGCCTCCCTGAATAGATTTGTCTTATTCATTTTTCTACCCCTCCCTACCAAACTCAGAAAATTATCCCCATAAAATTCCAATGAATTCAGGAATAAAGTAGAAATTATTTTGAAAAATTGCTGTTAATAAGTGCACTGATTTTTTAAATGTTTTCACTTTTGGATTCACCACTGTCCTCTTCCAGGCCCCCAAAATTCTTTGAGGACAAAGAAGTGAAATAGTTCTTTATTTAGTAACAAAAACATCAAAATTTCTATCAGTTACTTTGATTTTACTCTATAGATTTCTTGCTAGGATTACAAGAATACCTTGAAAACCTAATATAAGTTAAAAGTCACAAGTTTAGGAATTAAGCCATGATTTCTCTAAATAGACAGCATGTTAAAAACAACTCAATACAGGGTTTTTTGGCAACATTATTATACAATCCACATTTAGTTCTTTTAGAACTCATTCAAATTCTGAACCTAAAAGAGATGACACTTAGGAAAATCTAAAGGTTTGAAAACAGTTATTACATTAGGCTAAAATAGCACAAGGTGGTCTGACATGAATTTCATTCAGGGCTTTGAATACATTAGCACTTTTAATCTTTCCACCTGCTGTTAAGTATGCAAAATAATAATTTTTTAAAAAGTTTAACTCTCTAATCTTGCTATTTTTAAAAAATATATAATATTTCATAACTCTGAATTTTCATGTTACTAACAAATATTTATGAAAATGGTTTAGTATTCTTTAACGATTCTCTTGTAACAATAGAGTAATTCTTACAGTGAAAGTTACCAAAGCTTTGCATGCAGGAGTTGAGAGATTACTATTCATAGATAGTTGGGCCATGTATTTATTCTTACAATAAATTCCCTTAATATAAAAGGAAAACCATTCTAATGAAAGTATTTGTTTCATTTTTCAGTGATTCAGTAATATTTTGTGACATTCACATTATGAAATATATACAGTAGCTACTTTACCACTTTTAAAAAGTCCTAATATGAAAGTCTCAAAATTCAAAATATATCTATCATAGAAACAAGATGAGGTACAATTCAAATGCTATACACTGAGTTGGACAATTAAATTCTTCTGTTAATGACTATCAAGCTAGCTATAAAACTACTGAGATAAAACAGTGATTTTCTAATCACTGAAAGTAACTGGTTGCTACATAGATTCATGGTTTTATTGCTTAGTGTCTAAATTAAAATATGCAGATATTTAATTTTATTATCTAAAAACCTTAACATCCTTTACAATTATTTCCAAATATAAAATAGAAGGGATTTATTTACCTGTATGAGAGTTTCCAACATAGCCAACAATTCTAATCCCCAGACTCTGTCCATCTCTTCTAATGAGTTCAACATCGTAAGTTTCAAAAAGATTAGAATTGTCCTAAAGGAAAAATAATTCGTTATATATGATGTTTAGTTGCATAACTGTGTGAACACAGGCAATTTTACATGGTTTGTCAAATATTTCCTTAGCACCTATAGTAGGCAAAATTTTAAGAGGACCTTGACTTTTGGCCCTTGGTGCTGCTTCCTGTATCTATGTTAAATGACATGGCAGAAGGGAGATTTTCCAGGTGATCCGAATCAAATGAGTTCCTAGAAAGCAGAGTTTTCTCCTGCTGGTGACAGAAAGGAAGTGAAGAAGATTTGAAGCACAAGATGGACTGGTCTTGTGATTTGAAGATGAAGTGAGTCATCTGAGAAGGAAATGTAAGGGACCTTATTGAGCTGATCTTTCAACTTAGCTAACCACCAACAAAAAGACTTCAGTTTAACAGCCACAAGAAACTGCTATGCAACAGTCTGAATAAGCTTAGAAATGGCTTATTTCCAGAGCACAGAGGTAAGAGTCCTGCCAGGACAACACCTTGATTTTCGTTTTAAGAATCTAAGCAGAAAGCCCAGTCAAACCCACCCAGATTTCTGATATACAGAGCCGTGAGCTAACAGGGTGTTGCTTCAAGCCACCAAGTTTGTGGCAATTTGTTACACAACATCAGAAAACTAACAGAGTCACTGAGAAAAAATTCATGATAAATTTGTATTGGAAAGGACTAATGTAAAGAAAAATTTATTAACAAAAGACTATTGTGAAGAATCATTATTATTAACAGAAAAGATTGACCTAGAACTTACTTTCATTAATTACCTTCTTGTTTAAAATATTGCTATAAAAAAGAAGAGTCTCTAAAAACATAACATCTAGCTTTCAGTTCAAATCATTCGTTATCAGAAAGCAAATGATTGCATGAAATATTCACTTATACTGCTGTAGCAGTCTGTCACTACAAAGTAAAAGACTTTAGATGACTAGAACAATGAAGAAAAAATGGTTGTCACCACAGGTTGGAGAAGAAAAAAAGTATTCTAATATCTCAGAGAGAAACTTCCACTCAGTTGATTTCAACTAGGAAAAGGCAAATACTTTTCCTAAGACAATGGCCCCTCGGAGTAAGATGAATGGCAGCCTTCCATCCCTTTCTACCATAATCACTTTGCTCTTCCTCCTGGTACCTCCTGTTGAAAACGATGCCTTTCTTTTTGCCTTATTATCTCGTATTTCAGAGACAGTGATTGAAAGTGCTTGGAATGGACCAGAAAGATCTGAATTTAAATTCCAACTTCGCAAATTCTTCCCTATATGACCTTTAACAGGTTATTTGGATGTTAGTTTACTTATTTATTAAGACCTATCTTGAAAGGATGACTTAAGACTTATCCTTAGAATGCTTATGAGAATTACAGACCTGGATAATTACAGGTGTTCAATAAAAATTAATAATTTTATTATACAATTATTCCCTTTGGTCAATCTGCTCATATCAGTGATAATTTGTATACACTGATCAATATTTACAGGTTTCTCTCCACTAGCAGGACATCACTGCACCAACTTAATGAAATACAAATGACAAATATTATTATTCTCCAGTTGCTAGATGAGTAGCAGAGGCTCAGGGAAGTTGTAAGCCTGAGAAACAGCAAGAAAGAAAATCAAACTCGTCTAGTGTCTCCAGATTGGAGACGCTGCTTCATTAGTGGGCATTAGACACTACTCACGCCAATGCGGCACTCTGAGTTGGAGGCATTTCTAGTCTTGCACTGTCACACCCAGTATTTAGGATAACAGAATGACTTGTATGCTCACAGAACTAGGGCTCCTGTTGTCAACAGCACGCAAAGCGACAGGTAAGGCTGCAGGAGTGGGAGGGGTTACAGTTATTTCTCCAATGGGGTCTCTTGCAACAAGCATCCTGACAGAATTTCCACAGTTCCTGAGCACTTGTGCAACTTGCTCACTGGTCATTCCCTGCACATTTGTGCCACCAATCTTCAAGATGTGGTCTCCTGTCTGAAGCCTCCCATCCTAGAATCCAAGAAAAGAATAAGATTATTTCAAGAATCAATGATCTAACATCACTAATTGATAACAACTCACCAAACTTTCAGTTCCAGTAAAATGGTTACAAAAGTTGTCATCAAAAATGCTGACTAAAATAAAATATTTGCATAAATGGCTGAAATGGCAACAGAGAAAAGTCAGTGAAAAACAAAAAGAGATTAGGCATGAAGCTATTTGAAAAGGAAAAGAATAACCAGAATTGTGAAAGGGACAGTTGCTGGAGGACATTGCTTATATGCCTTTCTTTTTGCCTTATTATCTCTTAATTCAGAGACAGTGATTGAAAGTGCTTAGAATGGACCAGAAAGATCTGAATTTAAATTCCAACTTCACAAATTCCTCCCTATATGACCTTTAACAGGTTATTTGGATGTTAGTTTACTTATTTATTAAGACCTATCTTGAAAGGATGACTTAAGACTTATCCTTAGAATTCTTATGAGAATTACAGATGACTTGGATAATTATAGGTGTTCAATAAAAGTATTTAATATTTTACTATACAATTATTCCCTTTGGTCAATCTGCTCATATCAGTGATAATTTGTATACATTGATCAATATTTACAATATAAATTACAATATTTATCAATATATCAATATTTAGGAAAAGTATTTGCCTTTTCCTAGTTGAAACCGAGTGGAAGTTTCTCTCTGAGATATTAGACTACTTTTTTTTTCTTCTCCAACCCGTGGTGACATTATACTATCCTAATGGCCGAGAGCCACTCGTGTAGCAACAGCCACACAAGCAAGAAAGAAATCTGAAAGTACTGAGTCTCAAGAAGTAAAAGCAATCAGTTGTGAAGCCTCCAGCATAAAACCAGGAAATCCTAAGGGCATGTTCAGGGAACAGCAAGTTGTCAGTGTCAATAGAAGAGAATGAGCAAGGAGGAGAACAGTCAAAGAAGAGATGAGAATGTTAACAGGAGGGTCAGCAGTGCTCTGAGTGGGAAGGGAAGTCACTGGAGGGTCGTGAGCACAGAAAAGGCATTATCTAGTAATTTCATGAAGATTTGTGCTGAAAGTAGACTATAGGACAGGAAACCAAGGAAGCAGAGATACCAAGTGGGAGGCAAAAATCATAACCCAGAAAGAGATAACAATAGTCTGAACTGAGTGAGCAGGTGAGGTGTTGGTAAGTGAGATACTAGACGTATTTTTAATGTCAACAGGCTCTGCTGAATGCTTCTACTTGGGATTTGAAAGGGGTAAAGTAGAATCAAAACTGTAAGTTTTTAGTGTAACCCAGTGTAAAGATAGATACTAAAGAGTTGCCATTGTGATAAAGAAGATCACAAAGAAACAGATGTATGGGAGTAGAAATCAGGAGTTCTGTTTTAGATGTCCAGTGTGAGATGCCTATGAGTGTGTGTGCCTGTATCTATACAGACATAGATTTACGAATCTGTAGTTCAGAAGAGAAGTTCAGACCTAGACACTTAAATATGGGAGTCACCAGCATACAGAAAGTATTAAAAATCGTAATTTGGTATTAGTTTAGAGAAGTGACAGGTAAAGTTTTACTTCTTTTTTTAAAGGAAAGGTGCAGGTAGGAATGCAGGCGAGTTGGCAAGCGGGAAGGAAGAGATCAGCAGCAGCAGCAGCAGCAGCATTTTATTTATTTGTATTTATTTTTTCATCTTGGTTATTCCCCTCAGCTCTGGGACATGAACCCAGGTCTTTGGGATGTATGTATAATGCACCAGCTGGAGGAGGCAGACCTAACCACTACTCCAACAGGGCACACCAAGTTTCATTTCTTAAGCTAGTGATACGTACAGTGGTAATCACTGCTATTTATAAAGTAAGTACATATATATACACATACACATAAACATTTTAATATATCATACACAGAAACATGATTTATCAAAGACTTAACAGTTTAAAATGTTTATTTTCTATTTTCCATTAGTGAAATTTTTGCAACAGTTGATCCATCTGTATTTTCACTAAATCTGCTTCATCTGAAATCTTAATTCTCTTTACCTCTCTTTACCTATCTTCACTATATTAAAGATAGAAAAATGTAAACATAGTTGGATATAAAAAACCATTATACCAGCAAAGCACTTTACAGGTTGAAAATCACTTTTCATATATCAATCTCATTTAGAGATAAGTGAGAAAACTGAGAACCAAAAGGTAGACTGGTTGACTAATGTTACAAAACTGACTAAGCAGATTCAAAGCTCAACTCAACATCTCCAGAGTAATATTAGTAGTTAGTAAATTTGCTGTTTTCCTATTCTCCAAGAAATTGTCTATAACTTCAAAAAGCTTAAATACAAAAAAAAAAGAAAATGAAAGTAGATATTTTGCAAGTGGGAGAAGAGAGTCTGAGAACAGAACAATGACTCTTCAGCAGTACAGTCCTAAGCTTCATATTCCTGACTCCAGGAGGCACCATTTGTAAGTTGCAGATGAAAATCCAAAGAAAATAGTAAAAAAAAAAATGATATGAAGACTAAGAAATGTATTTCCATCCTTTCTTTTCTCCAATTATGCAAAAACTTGAATGAAGGAAAGTGATAAAAATAAGAGTAGAAAGCGATGTGCTTTGTTGTGAACTCTGCAGAAGGTGCTATTAGGAACTGGAAGTACAGAGGAGCAGAGAAATAGGAATGCAATGCCAATTCAGCAATATTTGGAAAGACTTAGAGAAAAGAAAAAGATACCAGGAGGAAATTACTATGGAAAAGGGAATAAAGAATTGCTTGATTTCTATTTTAAAGCACTGATCATTTAATATTCTATTTTTATCAATGCACAAACTTGAAATAAAATAAGGAACATTTTAAGATAAAGTCAGTGGTCATGATGAGACGTTTAAGTATAAAGCTGCCTCTGTGAAGCCAACCATCCTTGAACAGAATTATACCCTGGTCAAAGAGAGGCATTTCATCATAAGTACATGTTCAGTTACTCCCTAAGCACTTTTTTTTTTCCTATTTTACCTCAACTCAATTTAAAATGATGTAGATAATTTGCATCTGTCAAAGAAAGTCAAACATTTTCTTCTTCCCGAAAAACAGGTGTTCGAAGGAATTCAGAAGTGTAAAAACAATCATTAGTCAGATTGATAGCAAAGACACCAAAATGACAGCTACCTAGTTTAAGTCCAGCAGCCTCAAACGCTGCATTTTAGTTATATTGTCTGATCGACATTCTCCTTCTGTAACCTATCATTATGCAAGGAAACTAAAAGGCATAGTTTTTTTGTTCTTTAAAAGAAAATGTAAGTCAATAATAGCCAATAGCTATGTCGAGATTCAAAAACAGAACATACTAATCAAACATTCAAATATAAAAGTTTTTTAAACCATAGATTCTTTCAAATGAGATAAAATATGCAGATAGGCAAAAATAGTATGGGAGGCAGAAAACTTAAGATACATACCAGAATACTACATTAGTAAAGAGAAAACAAACAGTATCATTTATATAATTTTAAAAAGAAAAATACTTAAATCTAAGTTAGCAATGACTGGCATATGTGTGTATAGATAAACATGCATACACACGTGTGTATGTGATTATATATTATACATACATATTACTTTACATTTTAAATCTTCTGATAGAATGCTGTATGAAGTTGATCATTTCAATTCAAAAAATATTTGAAAACTTAAAAGAATTCACTCTTGAGTTTCCAAATCAATAAAGTTACCAAATTTGTTTCTTTGGAAACTTAAAAAGTGACACCAAGTAGTTCCCCAACTCCAAAAATAAAATGACTAGTAATTTTGGATTCAAAATCAATTTTGTCACTCATCTTTAGCTGAATGATATAATAATTGTTTAAAAACCCACTTAAAGCAACATTTCTTGGCAATAACCATCTGTTACGCAGCCTCAGCTGGTCCTGGCTTATTCTCTAATAGTTCCTCATACCCCGCACATACTCTCCAGTCCTTATTGGGTTACATTTCTTTTGAGTATTAAAGGTTATTGAAGTTATTACTATGACCCAAATTTCCTAAAATTCCTCCAGGCTACATGAGACTTCTGTACAAAAAAATAAGTTTTACACAGTCCATTATCAGTTTAAAAAAACAAACAAGAATCTTCTAGCTACCGAAAATGTTTGAAATTTTTGCAACATCTGAACAGAATTATCAAAAAATGCATGCTTCACGTACTATGAAATTTGGAGAGTATCTGAGGATTACAAGTAGATAAGACGTTTTGCTCCCCTTACATGTTAACATTTAATTTCCCTATCCATGTAACAGGCTCTGGTTATAGTTACAGATCAGTCAATGTAACTAGATTTCAGTGAATGTTTCTAAAAAGTTCATATAAATCAATAATTTTTTAAATGAATTCTATTTCCCAATTCATTCACTTTATCACATTTCAGGTAGTGACCAGCAGAGCGACAAATAAGGACTTCAGAGTCAGACACACTAAAAACTTGATCTATTTTGATCAAGGTAGAAGTCAGTTACTTATTCTATCTAAATTCTATCTATCTAAATCTAAATTCTATCTAAATCTAAATCTCAAACAAAATGGGAATAAATTCCTTTCACTGAATTGTAAGCATTAAACAAAAATTCAATATGTAAAATCTGGCACGCCCCGGTGGAGCAGCAGTTGGGTTTGCTGCCTCATACATCCCAAGGACCTGGGTTCACATACAGGGGCCAGGGAAACAACCAAGATAAACAACTAAATAAATATGTTTTTCTTCCTCCTCTCTCTTCCTGCCTGCACCTTTTCTTAAAAACAAAAACAAAAACAAAAACTGAAAATCTTAAGCCAGTGCCTTGCTCATTTCAAGTTCTCAAATGTATCCATTTCTGATACCTATTTAGACTGCACTGACCTCAAGTAAGTGCTCTTTGCCATACCCACTTCAGTTCTTCCCCAACTTTTTTTTTCTTTTAATGACAGCACATGGCAAGTTTATTAGGATAAGCACAGAAAGATGGAGGGAATCTCTCCATGGGTAGTAAAGCTACAAAAATGGAATAAACTGAGTTAGGAGTTTATATCCTGGAAAGGTGAATGGGATTACCATGTTGTTATGGGTTGATGGTACATGGGGTTTCTGTGTTGTCATGGGGTGTCTTCCCCAACTTTTAATTAAACATATTGACTTATCTGTATACAAAAAGAAATATAAGGGGCTATATTTTATGGAACCCTTTTAAATAAAACAATTCTGACTTCCTTTCTGACTTTCTATTACATTTTATATCCTTTCAAAAAATCATGTTAATTATACCTTTAGCTGAATATCAGTATCACCTTAGGATCAACTTTGATCACACATGAATTAATCACCAAAAATATCCAGAGTCCCTTAACTTAAAGACCACCATAGTCAACAATGAGCATTAACATTCAAAACATGAGTGCATTTTAATTAAAATCAATTTTCCCTTTAATACCTTTAAAGCTATGATCAGTCTACTTGAGCAAAACTTGTAAAGATTTAACAATAATGCAGTCAGTTAACTCTGGGAGGGACCACTCTGGGGACAGCCCAGCTCCCATAATTCTTCCCCGTTAATGGGATTAGGACGGTAAGGGATAGGGAACTAACATCTCACTAGACATAAATACTGGAGTATGTATGGTGAGGCAGTTACAGTCACTCCATGAGTTAGAGAATAACACTAAGTAGAAGGAAAGGAACAAAGGGGCATGTGGAAGAAGATAAGAGGCTATACAAAGAATGTTGAAAGGATTCTTTTTGAAGAGAGGAAGGAAGGGAGAAGAGGAAGAAACATCTTTAGTTATTCGTTTTGGTTTCTCACCCCAACCCCAGGTTTTAAACCTGGGTCTTTGGGCTGTAGGTGGTCTGCACACCAGGATCTCAGCCACCTAAGCCACAAGGGCACACCCAAGTTGAAGATATTTTATTTACTATTACAGAGATGAGGGCAAGAGAGGATTGATACTGCTTTGTCCTCTGGGTCTAGGCCTCACCATATTTCCTACAGAAAAAAATCAATAAAACTGATGCTCCTATCACAAGCCCTGATGGTAGGCTTGACCTACCATGGATAGGTATATTTCAGGAAAAGGAAAATGTTAGGATCACCTAAGCTTCAGAACTAAGCTTCAGAATCAAACAGATGTATGCTCAATCCTGACTTTGTTACTTTCTAGTTGTGTACCCTTGAGCAATTTCTTAACAGTTTCCATATATTAAATATATAAATTATTTTCATTGAGTTATAAGCATAAATGCCACATGTAAAATCTGGTATACCCTGGAGGCATTTTGATGCATATTGTGTATGTGTGTATTAGAACAAGGAGGGAGAAGGATTTAAGGAGAAAAAAGGAAGGAAGGAGAGAAGGAAGAAAGGAAAGAAGGAAAAGAGGAAGGAAGGAAGGGGAAGAAGAAACATCTTTATTTAGCTGTTTATTTTGTTTTTTACCCCACCCCATGTCTCCAACCCTTTCCTTCGGATTTTACATGGTCTGCAAATCAGTGTCTCAACCACCAGTCACAAAGGCATACCCTGATATCTATAATTTGGGAGCAAAACTTGTGGCTGTTTTAAGAAGAATCATGTATATTAGGCAGATAATATGTTTGGTATAAACACTTGCTTCTCCCTAATGACTCTAACAGGCACATCCCTACCCGCTCCTTGATGACCTGAAACAATGACGATCTCTTCCAGTAAAGGATAAAAATCAGACCTGTTTTCTTCCAAAAGTACCTTAAAGGGATTAATCTGGAAAACTCTGCACATCATATTCTCCTTGTGAAAATTCATAATGCACATTAGGATATTAAAAGCTCAGAAAATTCTTTCAGTAAAGAAACTTATTTGATTTCATTTAACGTCTAAATTTATTAAACCCCTGTTTTTCCCCATAACTATTCCACTTGCATCTTGAAAAATGCTACTCCAAGAAACAAGTCTATTAAAATTGCTAAGGGATAGGAAAAAGTTACCAAAATACTCCATAGTATTCATCCCTTTCCAGATTACAAAAAATTTCTTAAAAAGTCTCTAGAAATATTATTTATTTAGTGCCACAGATGTGTTTTGAAAATCCACAAAACAACCATTCTCAGTCTCTTTGGTCTCAAAACCATGCATATGCTCATCATCTTGATTACAGTCATGGGTGGTATGATCAACTAGTAGGTACCTAGCTGTTTGGTCAAACACTAATCTAGAGGTTACTCTGAAGATATTTTATAGGCATGGTTAACATCTATAGCTAGTTAGCTTTCAGTAAAGGATGTTACCTTTTGACAACCCAAAGGCAGCGCCATCTAATCGAAGACTTTAGGAGTAAAAATTGAGTTTTCTTAGAAAAGGAAGAATTCTGCCTTATGACTGTAACAAAAATTCTGCCAACATCTCCTACAAATTTCAGTCTCTACTGTAACATCAACTCCTGTCTAACTTTTCAGTCTCCTGACCTGCCCTACAGATGTCAGACTTGGCAGTAAGCCGCATATGTCTTAAATTCATTAAATTGTACATGTTATATACGTACAATTTAATGTATGCTAATTACTTCTCAAAAAATCATGGAGAATCTCAAAGAGCATTTGTTCATATGCCTCTGTTTCTAAATTAAAAAATAGCACTGAAAAATGTTTAATATTAACATACATAACATAGTACACAGAAAATACTTAGTTATTTGATACAAATATTGTATACACTGTTATATATATTATGTTATAAATACTAATACTTAAAATAGTTATATAAAATAACTATAAATATTTTATATATTGATGCATAAATTTTATTTTTAATAGAGCTATAGTTTCAAAAACAAAGTGAGGAGTGTGATTTTAAAACATTTTCGCAAATATCTTTGATGTCTGGCTTACAAGAAGACAGTTGGATTTTCATATCTGCTTCAGCATTCAATTTATTTCAATATGCTGTTTTAGTTGAAGAATACAAAGAAAATCTGGCCTTAATCAGGTATCTAGTTGGAAAATGGAGTATTTTAATAGCCCCTCCAGTTCATTATTCATTAATAGCACATCAAAACTTCACCAGATTTGGTTTCCTAAAGATCAGTTGCTATTTGAATCTTAAAATATTATCAACAAACTTTCAGATACTATTTCATTGAAGTTTATTACCAAACTTGAATTCTGATTGTTTACCTATACATGATTTTGTCATATTATGCAATGGTCTTCAGAAAAGAGTAATTCACAGTTATACAGATCTTACAAATATTGACATCATTCATTAAACACTCAAAAATTACATTGATTATTGTCACCAACAATCTAATCAGAAAATTCTTTAAACACTGGAAATTTAAACTCTTGGTCAACACAAATTTTCCAAAATTCTAATTTTTACTTGAAAGTTCAAATTTTATCATCACCAGCAAAAGGCTGTCAGTTGCTTTCCTTAAGGTTAACAGCCTCCTTCATTCATTTTTCAAGGAAATGTCTGCCAAATACCCAAGTCTGAATAACCATAATTTTTCTGCTATTCTTTCAAAAATTAAAATGCTGCTCTAAATTGATGGTAGCCAGAGATAGGGTGAGGGGGATGGCATGTGAAATGGATGAAGGGACTCAAAGGTACAAACTTCCAGTTATAAAATGAATGTCATCCCCATGCAGTGTACAGCAAGGTGACGATAGTTAACATTATATTACTTGAAAGTTACTAAGAGAATGGATCTTAGTTCTCATCACAAGAAAAAAAAATGTAACTATATATGGTGACCAATATTGACCACACTTTTTATGATGATCATTTTGCACTATATACAAATATTGAGAGCTGTACACCTGAAATTTAAAATGTTAGTCACATAAAGCTTGTGAAAAAAAAACATTAATTTAAAAAAATTTTAACCTGAAAATGCTGTTTCATATCAAATAGTGGCTAGTCTTTCCAAAATATTTTTCATTAAGGCAATCATTATAATTTAGTGTAGGACAGAAGTGTTGTGTCAACTTTGTCATAGAATATGAAAAAGGTACTCACTTTCAGAACCAGGATTACTATTCGGTAAAATAATGTTTACCGAAATTTCCTAAAGTAAGACTGACATTTCATTTTCTTTTTTGCTGCAAGCACATGCAATGGGTGCTACTACAGTTTGATGACACTGCCTGTTTCACACCAAGGCTCCTGTCGTTCTCATCTACCACTACTTCGGCAACATCAGTGCAATGTCCCCACGGTGAAAGGGCTAATAACATCTTAGTATTTTTATACAAGTAGTTTGGATTGCATAGACCCCTTGTAAGAGTCTCAGGGGCCCCCAGAGACCCACAGACCAAACCCCAAGAGCCACTTCTCTAAATAAATACATTTGGATGCTGAAAGGACAATAGGATATTAGTAGTTGCACAATTTGTGCAAAGTAAAACAGTCTTGATTAGGAATGGGGAGCTGAGGAACTTGACTCACAGCAAGTTCATTTTTACTTATGTTTACCAGAAGAGATAAGTTTATATGTAACTGGACATTAGTGAAATTTATATATTATTTTGATTATCATCAAGTCTATAAAATATAATTACTGAATTTCATAACCAAATTTCTAAACTACTTTCTAAAAATCAAATGTAGTAATTAACATTTTCTTAATTGTAAGAGGAAGCAGAAACAGTTGGTACATTTTAAATGGGCCAATTTTAGTTTAAACATTGTTAAAAGCCATGAAGTGTTGCCTTCGATTTTTAATGGCAGGAAATTATGATTCAAGTGAAATTTACCAAGTGTAATGTTGACACAAATGCTTATAATCACACTGCCTTCAGGTTTTAACAATTATGTCCTTGAAAGATAGGCTGGGTCAGAATATTCAAAATGCAATATTCATTAAATGACCTTTTTAAATAAAAATATCTACTGATAGAATTAAGAAAATGGTCAATCAGAGGAAATGAAAATGTTGATCTAGGAGCTGTTTAAAATAAAGCAGTGAGGTGCACCCTTGTGATTCAGGCAGCTAAGGTGGCTAAGGTGTGAGTCAGGTAATGCTTATGGACTCGAGTTCACAACTAGGGCTAGTAGTAAAAAAAAGAAAAAAGAAAAAAAACCAATAAAATAAAGCAGTGGATGTGTATTAATACAACGGGGAAAAACATTTTTAGCTATACTTAACTTCTAATTATAAAATCACATAGCCTAGTAACTACTGCTATAAAACTACATCTCAAGTCATACAATTTAAATGATATAAAACCAAAATCAAAACATAGGTGAACTTACCCGATCTGCCAATCCTCCAGAAACTATAGTCCTCACAACCACACCACTTGATTTTCCTCCAACGATTCCAAAACCTAATCCAGAGCCATCATTAATGAGCTCAACATCTTCAATATGGCCCCAACGAACCTATAAGGAGAGACAAGAGACAAAGTGTTAGTAAAACTCAGATTCTTTATTTCTCAACACAGTAATTACAAACATAACAAATAGACAACAAAATAACATTCATACTACTATTAAGTCAGCTTTCTAGTGGTGAAGAAACCTGAAAAAATGATCATATGGTCCTTGCCTATAAGGATCTTATAATCTAGTAGAGGGAAAAACTGAAACACAAATAACTAAACTATAAGACAGAATATTGGTTCCTTAGACACAGTAGCTCTACAAGAACAGAAACATCTTTCATTCCCCACGCTCTGTTCAATATCTTGCTCAGTGTTCGGAACATAATAGGAAATAATAAATATGTATATAACTAAGTTGAAAGAGAATCATATGATTGGAGAGGAGGGCCAAGACATGAAGTCAAATCCAAAGAGTTACAGAAAGCTTAGAAAAAAAAGGTGGTATTTTCATTGTAGTACAGAGAAAAGAATATCTCAAGCAAAAGGGAAATAAAAGAGTAAAGGTGAGTCAGATAACAGAATGGGTCAAAGACACAGTGAAAAAACTGACTATAACTAGATAAGCTATTAGGAATAGTGGGAAGGTTTTAGAAGCGGGAATGACAGGAACAAAATGGTGGATTAGAAAGATTAATCTAAGAAATGGTAAGAAGGGCATGTGATAAAGAGACTATTTTGAGACTCCTACGAGGGAGAGGAAAGGTAAGCCTGACTGAAGATACCAGCAATAGGATTAAATAAATCAGGACAGAGAGGTAAGCAACTTTCTGCTAACAGGCTTCCATCAGAAATTCATATAATCCAACAGCAGAACAAAATTCTCCTTCTCAGTATCCTTAGGGCACACTTAATTTTTGTACTTTAATAAACTAAAAAGCTGCTAAGCAAGGTATAAATATTAAGTGTTATATATATTGGGAATATTTCATAAACTCATGTTTGGAACAATGTCTAGTATCTGGAAAGTGACAATGTTTGCTAAAATATGCCTGAATTAATGAAAACAATTAATTAGTGTTCTGCACCAAGCACTGTGCTTTGCTCTCATTTAATTCTCACAACACCTCTGTGTATTAAACATGGTTTCAGTAAGTAAACATAATGAAGTAAACATAGTTATTAGTTCCAAGTAACAGACAAAGAAATGGAGGTGAAGAGAAGGAAAAGAAAAAACTAGGCAGCGGACAAACTGGATTTGAACCCACCTTAGCCTGACCCTAGAGACCTTCTTCTTAATTACTGTGTAAGCAATTTCCCATTTTGCTCATTCTACTTATTATGCAAATTTTGCTATATAAATATTACTGATTACAACAGGAAAATGTCTACACATTAATTTGATTTGTGACCTTGTACTCTATTTTTTCTTTTGTCCCAATGAAAAAAAATTAAAGCAGCTAGCACTTAGTATTATAAGAAAATAAGATTTATTAGCTTGCATTGTGAAGATGCAAGCCAAAATTTGTAAAAGTCATAAAACAATTTTAAGGATTCCCAAAAGAGACATGTACTTTTATTCTTTTAAATTGTTTAGGATACATCCTTACAATAAAAAGCTTCTATAATTTTATAATAGCAATAATCTACTTACAAATATCCAATATAATTTATAAAAACAATGTTTTTGAAATAAACAACCAAAACTTATTTAAGATATTCAACAGTAAACCTCTAATAAAAACTCTCAGCTTAATTAACTGGCTACATCACCAAGGAACATAAGATTCTTTCCATCTTCAAATAAATTACACCTAATACTTCAATTTGCCCTCTATATTAAATAATATCTTAACTAAGGAGACCCATAGGACATTGAAAAGACCAATGGAAAAAACACCCCATGAAATATCTTGTTTAATATGCTAATGTTTCATCTGGAGGTAGTATCATCTTTCTTCAACAAGCAAAAAGACAACCTCTAAATGTCTTTACCATTCTTAAAATCAATGGAATAACTCAAAATCAACTCTCCAATGTGCAACTCACTGTTTCAGGCAGACTTGTTTCAGTTACGTTGGTAGGAGCACCTTTTGTCGTGTGGACTGGTTCCCTGGCCACAACCAGACGTAATGACCCAGTGGTTTGTTGTAATAATGCAATCGCTTGCTGATGGGAAATATTCTGATCCAGTGGTGTGTGATTAATAGCCAATATCTGGTCATTTTCCTTTAACTGTTGATCTCTTAACAAAATATGAAAAGAAAATTTTGTTTTAAGTAATCTAACTTGATTTTTAAAAAGCAATTATTCCACACTTTTTATGGTACTATGTTAACATATTTATTCAAAAGATAATGTAATTACAAAACAGAACTCTTCAGATTGCTTCTCACCAAAGCACTTAGCTAATTAACTAATTTAGTGCATACCTAAACGCACGCACATGCACACACACACACACACACACAAACCGACAGATATATACTTTAAAAGTTATTTGGCTAGAAAAGTAAGCATAAACAATGCACAGGTGCCACTGCCAAGGTTTCACAAGAAAAATATTGCCTCCAGTACTGCATAAACCTTTTACATCTGAACCCCGTCCAATCTGACTTCAATTATAACACAAAGGGGCAACTATATTCTTAGATTCACCATCTCTTTAACAGATAACCTTCTCTTTAATAGATTAACGCTGTTTCCACTGCCCATCCCATCTATATTTCCCAAGAGAAGCCAAACTCTCCTTCTTGAAAATCCAAAGTGATTACTACCAAATACCCGAGCCCTTCTCTCTATTCCAATCACCAACTACCCAACTGCTAACTCTGGTAAAAAAGATTATTTTGGAAGTAAATCTGTTGGCATGCCCTGGTATCATAGTGATCTAGTTCACTGTGGTATAGTCCACATATATCCCAAGGTCCCATCTTCTTCCTCTCTCTTCCTGCCTGTCTGCCTAACTGCCTTCATTCCTGCTTGCACCTTTCCTTTAAAAAAAAAAAAAAGAAAGAAAAGAAAAAAGAAAAAAATTGCAAAATCTCTTAAGAAACAAAAGAACTATTGTAGTTAATATATACCACGCACTTATTATGAACCAGGTGCTAATGCTTTCCAGACATTATCTCATTTAATCCTCACAACTGTCTTTTAAAGCACTTAAACTTTATATTCAAGAAATAAATTAAAGTCTGAGAAGCTTAGCATATTATCTATGTAGTCTAACTCTGAACTCTGAAGCATACAGTAACGCTTCAAGAGTATCCAAAGGATAGCCTAGGATTTATTTAGTCTGACTTACTGCATTTGACTTTATTATCTCCTAACACCACACATCCTCCTCTTTCCCCTACACCACCAGTTTTTCCTTATCCTTCTTTATCTTTCTTGCATCCACCCATGCCCTCCTTTCCCTTCCCAAAGTCAACCACCCAGTTGTGATCCTTATCTAATACTTAAAACCTAACTTGTAAAGTTCCTCAAGGTTTATTTTTCTAGGCACTCTTCATGTCATGCTGGTATTTCCCAATTCAAATAATGTATGATTATAGATAGGGAGCCAAAAGAAAGAAAACAAACTTCTTTCAGGAACCCTGTCATTAAAAAAAAAAAAATTCAACCTTGAAAAAACAAAATCTCCCTTAAGGGATTTATCTGAGAACAGAGATTTCTAATTTGCAAATTTATAACTAGGAAAAGTCCATTATATTGTTCTTTTTTCCCCCAGTTCACAGTAGATGAGGAAATCTTTGTCATGTACCAGAATTTGGTAACTCTGATCTCCAGAACTTAATGCAAACTTGGATGGCATCCAAAAGTCTCTACCCCTGGCTCCAAAGTACTATTTTCTTTTTTTTTTTAATGAAGCATTTCAGTCATTGTTATTTAGTTGTTCATCACTGGTTGTTTCCCCAGTCCCAGGTCATCTTCAGATATATGTGGACCATGCCCAGTTTAACCTGCTAGACCATCAAAGCATGCCCAAAGCACTCTTTCAACTTGTCTTTCTCCCTATCAAACCCCTTTCCAAATACTCTGATCTTCTCTACCCCGTCAAACACGCATGACACTTCCTACTCTTGTGTAAATGGATTGCTGCACCACGAAGGCCCTTTCCCTCTGCTAAAATTCAATGAACCCTACATGATACAGGTGAATCGATATCTCTAACTTACCTCACTATCACAATATCTGAACCACTCATTCATTTACACTAAGTATGGTGTTGACAGAACTCTCTAAATTCTTCCCTATTAGATTCTAAGATTTCTGAGGACAGGAACTCGTTTTCAACTCTCCTTTGAGCTATCAAGTTGGATATTTCCATTTTGATGACAATATTGTGGATAGCTCTCACAAAAGATCATGCAGTATTAAAGTGTTGCTAACATCGTTTTATTAATATTTAAAAAGGTTTTGTTTTTTGGAGGGAGTGGGGTTTATTAACTGTATTTTATAATTTTGTATTAAATGCACGCATTAATTTCCTAGACGCTTATCATTTTTGAGTATTTTTTAAACTGAAAAAGTAGTTTGCAAACATTTGTGCAATCCTAAAGAAACATTTTTAAATATAACTCCAAAGGACAACATTCAGGCATCATTTCCATTTTTCCATCTCCAATGTCCTCCTTTCTCTAACTTCACTTAAATTCCCATTCACAGCTTGTTCATTCAGGAAAATTTCTTAATTAATCCCAAATGAATGAGTTACTCTTGATCTTTTCAATTTGATGCGACACATTTTGCATAACTCGGTCTTTAATTTACTCAAACTCAAATTTTATATTTTCTGGAAATCAATCTATTTTAATCTACCTTTCCTCCCACTCAGATTTCCAAGACACCTCATTTCTTCTGGTCAATATTTCTCTGGGAATATAAGCTCAACTCAAAATAAACAAGCTTAAAGAGGGGAAGTCTTCTAGAAAATACGGTTTTGATGCATTCTAAAGTTGAGTAGAATTAGTTTTACAACTACTTCACCTGATACTTCTGAATCCCTTCCAATTTGACTTTAACTTATATTGCACTGGGGTAACCACAGTCTCAAAATCACCAATTCTTCCCAATTTTAGACTTATATGTGTGTGTACCTATAAATATACATATACACAGATACGTACATGCACACAAATTTACATATCATTGAATTTATTCAGTGGAATTGAGGTCATACTTTTCATACCATCCACTCAAGGGAAAATGATTTCTTGTCTCCCCATTAAATATTTAGAGATAATGTGTTTCCATGACAGATCTTAGACAAGCTCCTGAAATAATGCAGTTCTATGTGCAAAGGTTTGCCAGAACAATCATAGTTTACACCTGTTTCCTCACTGTCTTTATTACTAGCACATCTCACTCCAAAAACTGCCCCAACTTAGACAATAAATTATATGATTACCCCTAACTATGTACAGATAATCTCCAGGAACAGGATAGAACTTCTAAACTATATCTGATCAGATAACAGTTCCTTAATAGTTCCTTAGGACATACTTGAGGAAATGTTGCATTTGATGGGAGAAGAATAAAAATGCAAAGTCACTGATATCCACTATTTCTGAATTTTCAGCTGGGGAGACTAGAACTGATTCCACATAAATAGAAAATGTGAATTAAAAAATAAATTACTAACCCAAAAATTTTTATAATAGTACTGCCATTGTTGCTATTATTCTAAAAGGCAGTAGCAGTGTAATGATTAGTGTTCTTATAAAATGAGTAAAAAACCCAACACATGAATTCAAATAACGTTAAAATAAGGCTGGTACATACCGACTGTAAAGTAAAATAAAGACACAAGGACATTATGGGGGATGGTAGAAACTTGAGGGGGCTATTAAATGGCAATAAGTGAAATAATCGATAGTGTAAGATATGACCAGCAAAAATGTTGCTATAGTCTTCCGTGTAATAAACAATAGAGCCTGAAAAATGAAAATTTCAATATTCCTGTCCTACTGATCCGACTGTAGCTAAAGCAACATGTTTAATGGTGAAAGACTGGAGTGAATAGAAAAAGCACTAGCTTTGCAGTCACAGTCTTGAAATCACATCATGGTTGTAGCATCAGTAGTTCTGAATCTACGTAAACACAGAACCCCTCGAGCCTCAGCCTTCTCATCTATAAAATGGAGCAGCTCTGCAAAAGGCCTGGCAAATGCACAGAAGAGAGAAAGTATGTGTTACCTGCGACTATCACTGTTTTATTATAATTACCCTTTTATTATCTTTATAATGATGTTTTCAGAATTGTCAGAAAAAAATTAGCCACACACAATACGAAGATCTTCCTCACCTGTCCACTACACTCCCTGGCTGCACCCCCTTCACGAAGATGCTCACTTCTCCCAGATTCTGACTTCTAAGGGCCACCACGCTGAATCCAAGTCCTCCACTTGAAGGCCGCTCTATATCTATACATTCAATGTGCCGGCCCTAATGAGGGGAATAAAAAGGAGGAAAAAAGCCAGTAAAGTAGCTTTAAGCAACATAATCTTTCTGAAGAATTAAAATTGCTATTTTCTAAGTAATACAAAAATAGCTTCCCCTAAGCCACATCTACAAAAATCAAACAAACTCAGCATTTCAATATGAAATTATTTCTGGAAATCCTCTCACTCGATTATTTTCAGCAGAACATAAGAGGGAGAAATTGGAGAGGGAGTTTTGCACTTCATTCACATTATGAGATGAATTCCAAACAGATGAAAACATAGAAAATTCTAAATTACTTTTTACATTGAATTTCCCTAAATTTTCTTGATGTAAAATATATTCTTAAATGAGAAAAACAAGTAAGATATATTGAACCAGCTACATTTTAAGGATTTTGTTTTTAATTCTATTGTGATAAATTAATTTTCATTGTATTAGGTTAATTTAAAAGATGATGGAAAGGTCATGATTCAAGTGGGTTCTACCCATGACAAATATTTGAATGCTTCAGTCAATAATTGCATTTATAAAATGAGAACTTCATACATATAATTAACAAAAGCAGAACATACAAATAAAATTATTAGTCAAATAAAGGAGACAGAACTTTAAATTTAAAAGAGGAGTTTGGTGTAGATTACTATTTAACTATCACACCTTAAACAAATTCTTTTCAACTTTCAAACTCAAGTTTAATTTTTAAGGCACTTATTACGAAGGCGAAGTGAACAAATAGAAAATGAATACCCAAAAGTTTAGTTGTTATTAATTTTAACAGGTATTAGGGATAAAAGTAGACTGCTCTTTCATGTATTTCCCTAGATTTTCTAAGTTACATTCCCATTAATTCTATTTTGATATAAAATTTAAAATAGTTTCAAAAGAGTTGTATCACTCCTGAAAGACATATTAATTCTCCTCCTGTGATAAAAAAACCAAAGGAATCTCTTTCCTTATAATGGTAGAGAGTTTTCAAATTAGAGTAACTGTCTAAAAACTCTCCTCATCACGCACATGGATATGTTCCCTATGCAATTTTAAGTGAATAGATTTCCAACACATCAGTTGGAGAATGGTATCAACGTGTCCTATAGATATAAAAATATAAGCAAACAAAACACATTTTCATGCAAAAAAGGGGAATGTGTAGGTCTTTTTTAACCTATAACAGGAGAAATAAAGCTAGATATTTCCCTGATATGATATAACTTTACCTGAGCCATCTGGTGAATGATTGAGTTAAAGTCTTCATTTCCTAGTTTTGAGGTCCAAGGAAATAACCCAGATCCAGAGGCTCTCTGGGCACTCCCATTGGCAATGGCACTATCTGTGACCACTAACAAACCTTTCCTGGAAAAATCGAAGTTGGCTGAACATTCTGAGGGTATATGACTGAGCTGTTGGGAGGAAAGAAAAACGAGAATCATCAATAGAAATCTACAGAAAGAAATCATTTCTATTTATTAAATATGTTTTGTCCTTCGCATGTACAATTTGCATGTTAAACAAATATACACATGAAAAATAAGGCATATATAGAAATCTGTATGTTTATAAGGCTATATATTTTATTTAATATCACACAAAATGTTTAATAAATTAAAATTGGTTCCTATTTCCTGTTTGATCAACTGCCTCTGGCTAAAGCACATTCCACATACATGCCAAGGACCTGGATTCAGGTCCTGGGTTGGGGAGAACAACCAAAATGCACAACAAATAAAATAAATTGCTTCTTTGTCTTCTCTCCTCCTGCCTGCCTACTCTCCTTCATTCCTACTTGTACCTTTCCTTAAAAAAAGGGGAAAAAAAGTCATACTAAATCAAGAGAAAAAAGTATCAATAAGACCTCATAGGAAAAAATCAACACCCATATAAACTCTATGAAGACACAATCAGGGTTCATCAGAGATTTTGTAGTTGCATAGACAAAATTATATTTCTATATATAACAAAGCAAATTATAAAAGAGTTACTATGATAGAGTGGTTGGTTAAGTCTACTTTTAGTACAGTATATGCAAAAGATTTGTAGTGATCTTTTCAATTCTATTGCTACCAATAGCTTTTTTGTTTTTAAAGGATGAAGAAGTATCTTTATTTTCTATTTAGTTATTTACACTGGTTGTTACCCCTTACATCTGGGACTCAAACCAGGGTGTGTGACTTGCTTCTTTGGAGGTGACTGACCTAACCGCTATTCTTCCAATCACGACACTACCAATAGTTTTTATTGCTACCAGTAGCATTTACACTGGCACTATGGAACTCATTCTATGATCAGGGAATACAGAACGCTAACCTTTAACACAGGGAGTGCTAATCTTGTGGTATAAATTCTGATCTAGAGAAACAATTTCATAGGGAGACATGCTCATAGCTTAATCCTTAGTTATTAAAAAACAAAACAAAGCACCTCCCTAAATATTTATGAACAGGATTTTGGTTTACTAGCAAAATAATTTCCCAAGTTTTATCAATTTTCACTTAACAATTCTACAGCAGTATATCCAATTATATTTAAAATTCTGCCCAAGTTTAATCTGTAAGATAGCTAATAAAATTTAAGCTCAACTTCTAGAACAGACATCTGATTTCAAATACAGCAAACAAGCGGACAATTAAAACTATTAATTTACATCATTCTAAGTAGAGGTGCTAAGTGTCCAATAATTTAACAATCATATATTTTGAGCCTGCAAGAGTTATGTTTATATATATATATATATATATGTGTGTGTGTGTGTGTGTGTGTGTATATGTATATATAGTAGAGGAAACACGGATCAACAGTAAAACACCACATATACTTGTCTCCAATGGCTTTCTAATCAGACTAGACATAATATTTGATGTTAATTTGATAAGTATTTGATAACTGCTGAAAGGTACACATAATGTGCTACAAGGACATTATCACTTCTTGCTAAAAAAGACTTCATGAAGAAAATATATTCAAGCTAAGCACAATTTTAAAATTTTGAAGAAAATGCTAAGAATTCTCAAAGCATCTGACCTTTACATATTTAAATAAGTATAAAAAAAAATTCCAAAGCCAAGCACAAAATTATTTTCAATATTTTAAGCTATCCATGCTACTGCTACATACAGATCACAAATTCCAATATAGAGCCTCTACTGAAATAAAAATATTTAGATATCTCCTTCTCATTTTTTGCTGGTCTGAGTATATCAACAGGTAAAATTCTGATGAGTAACTTACCTGACCCTTCAGTTGCTTGATGGACTGCTGAAGTGTGAGTATCTGATTGAAGAGAGGACTCTTTAGTGTTTCACAAAACAGAGATAACTTCTCATTCTGGGACATATCACCCTTCTCTTGTAATTTCATTTTCAGGCGATCAAGAACTTGCAGGACCTGCAGTTTATCTTGTTTGAAAAAGGTGAATCAGAGTACTAGTTAAATTCCATCGTACATTCTGTTTTGAAGCATTAATCAATTTAGTGACAAAAGTATATCTCTAGTATACCTGTAGCAGGATTCTCAGGCATTTTGAATTACTCTTTTCAATCACTTTTAAAGAAACCTTAAGAAAAAAAGAAAAAAATTAAAAGGTAATTAATATAAACTCCTCTAGAAAAATTGAAGAAAGCCTCAAAAAAATCTTCATCAAAAGACATCATTCACTGAAATTCAAGTTAAAACCACAATTAGGTGATACTACACACCCACTAAGGTGGCTAAAACTAGAAAGCAAAACAACAAACCCTAATATGTGAAGCAACTGAAACCCTCATACATTGTTAGAAATGTAATATGGCCTGGTCATTGTGGAAAATCATTTGGAGATTTTCTAAAAAGTTAAAAAGACACTAAGTATAAAACCCAATATACATCCATTCTGAAATACTTACCCAGGAGAAATAAAAATATATGCCCACAAAAGAATATTGATCACATTCTTATTTATAAAAGTCCAAAATCAGAAGAACCCAAATGTCTAATAACAGATGAATGGATAAACAAATTTTAATATATAGACCTAAAAGTATATTCAAAAAGAAAAAAAGTACTGATGCACACATGGATGAATCTCAAAAATAGGATGATGGTGAAAGGAAATCAGACAAAAAGGGATACACACTGAACTTCATATGAATGACAACATGCAATCTATAATTATAATTTGTTTACTTGGGCAGAGTGGGAAGTGACTGGGAAGGAGTTGGAGGGAGCTTTGGGGGGTGACGGAAATGTTCTATGTTTAGGATGGGGGTACTATTTACACAGATGTATAAATTTGTCAAAATTCATTCAACTATATACTTTAAATCAGTACAGTCCACTGCTCATATTTAAATAAAGTGGATTTTTTTAAAAGGATCCTGAACTAGAAAAGAACATCCAAATTAAGGAATCAAGCAGCTTTTAGATTAGAAAAAAAATTCCCAAACTGCACAAAAGATCTCAGATTCTTACTATATCATCTGAAAATCTCCAAAAAATATCTACTCTAGATAGCATTTTCTATGAAAAATGGTTTTCAATCCCAGTTACTCAAATTAGCTTAAAATGCAATGTAACTGGAACCAAAAAAGTTAGCAAACCCTTTTCTATGACCATATCAGCACTTTCACAGTGGTCATTTTTACTACTGTGATGAACCACCAAAGAAATGTTTTATGCAGTCAAAATATGTGTACATCAACCCTGGATACACTAGCTGAATGAGATCTTTATCTTCTGATTTAAGGCCATTAAACAAGAAAGTGTACAAAAAGCCAGTAAAGGATGCCATAGGCAAGTTGAAAGGTCCATATATTCCATCCACATGTACACAGGATTCAGTGAGAACTACCAAAAGACTGCTGAACAGAACACCAAAGAACCACCTTCAATGTGCTCAGCAACTCAACTGACAGGTAACTGTGAATTACAGAAGGACAGTCACAAAGGTAATGCCCCTTTCTGTAACCGTACACAGTCCAGATGGATTGACAACAACAGTTGTGTAGTCATTAATATATCAACCTGTCTAAAGGAAAACAGTGAGTTGCTATTTTTTACTGTCAGCAAGTCTTTTTATTATTTTTTAAGACAGCAAGGAAGGAAGGGAGAGGAGGAAGAAACATTTTTATTTAGTCAGTGTTTTATTTTTTGGTTCTGCACCCACCCACCACTGTGCCTGAGGGTAGAAATCCCTGGTCCTTGGGTTTTACATGGTCCACCTCCCACCCATCTCAGTCGCCTGAGTCAGAAGAGCACACCCAGAATGACTTTTGTTTTAAAATAACTTATACTCTAGATGTCACGGAAAAACAGATGGTAACATAAATTTTCACAATCTTTTTGGAGAATAACTCTTTCAAGACAATAAATTTACTTTCTCCTTGTCCCACAAGATCTGCTTCTGAGTGTCTCTTCTAATGAAATACTTGCAAAAGAGCACATAGGTATATGTACTAAGACATGCACTGCATTTTTTTTTTTAACAAAACTCCTGGGAAGATTAAACTATCAAAAGTAACCAGTAGTTAAAATGAAGTAGGTTTGAACATATTAAAATAGGAATGGGAGGGAAATGGTTAACAGCAAGTCTGTGGTTCACTCCAGCCAGGGATTCCTAGCTTGATACCAAGCCTCCCTGCAAACACGCTAAAGGTTTTAAATAGATGACAGCAAGTCCCTCATTTTAAATGTCAGGAAATATTTGCTGTCTTAATTGCCTTTTATAAATCTGAGAATGTATGGATTCATGGGACATGGCTGGCTAGAAGGTAGGAGATAATCACAAGATATTTTCTATTTGTGTAACCAATAGAGTGTAAAACTGAGGATTCCCCAAATACAAAATTTCCTTTAGGACATGTTTCTGAATTTATAGCTTAGAATTTATATGTTAATACCAACCAAAAAATGTGTCCTAAGATTGAATTTTACCCCCAAAAGCAAGCAAAAGTTGTGAAAGTCTCTGAGGAATACACTTATAAATGATTCAATATCAATCTATATGTAACTAAATAGTTTAAGCATGTTGGTGTTGAGTAAGTTCTAACGTGGAAGAAAGCAACATTCTTTGGAAGCTCTACCAACAGGCTGGGGCTCCTCCAGGAAGGGCTGTCTATCTCTCGTTCCTGACTGCAACCTCTGAATCATGAGTGAGGTGCTGTGTTGGGCAGGATCTCTCACTCACATGAGTAGACTTGACAATAAACACAGGGATGTTATCTGATATGCACAGCTGAACAACAAGAAGTTTCAGGATATGCGTGACTGTCTTTTTTATAAGAAGAAAATATACACACCTATGTGTATAGGTTTATGGATTTAGATAGTCAATTTAATAATAGTGATTACTTTTGGGAAGTAGAAGTGAGAACAGGTAGCAGATTGCAGTACTGCTTGAACTTTACTGTACAAAAATTTTTAAATTTAAAAAAGGAAAAAGTCAAAAAGATAATTGGCCAAGATGATCTAATCTTGAGTAAGTACATCTTGAGACAGCAAGACAGATACATAGCAAGATAATGCCAGACAACGGGATAATTATATTGTAAGGCATGTACATACAACAGTATCAGAGGTGTGTACAATGTGCTAAATCATAAAGGGAAAGTGAATAACTCTGCCTAAGGAAGTTTGGAATTCTGGAATGAGAACACATTTGAAATCGCTATTCAAAAAGAAAAAGAATGAGGTATAAAAGTAGAATGAACGTTTTAGTCCTTACTTGACTAAAACAGCCTCAAATTTCAGATTACCCAGCATCATTGTTAATAGTGGCCCATTTTATGCTGCAAAGCACAGCAGTCTGGATGACGTATACTGCTGCCTGGGTGACTAGTTCTCAAGAATTAGAATCACCTGAAAGGCTTGTTGGACTCATTCAAACAGCTCTGTAGGTCTGTAGTGAGCCTAAAGATCTGCAATGCTAACAAGTTCCCCAGGGATCTTGATGTTATTAGCTTAGAGACCACAGTTTGACAACCACACAACACAGGTATAAAAGTAGATGACTTCTGTAAGAATAGCAACTAGTTCTAAATGACCTAACATAAGATCTCCAAGAGTAGAATGCGGGGCAGGTGGGGTTTAAACAGTGTTATTACAAGTGTGGACTGCAAATTGTTGTTTGACCCAAGGAGTTAAGTTCAGAAATTGGGGATAAGCATTTAGAAATCTCCATGCCAAGTGGTAGACTGTTTATCTATCAAATTTAGTAACCAAAAAAAAAAAGGATCAACATGTTTTAAAATTTCATTCTTCTAGTAGTTTATTTTACGAAAGTGTTATTCTTGAAAGACTGCGGGGGGGGGGGGGGGGGGGGGGGGGGGGGGGACGGGACACGGGGAACCCTGATCTTTCACTACTGATATTGAGAAGCACTGGTTTGGACAGACTACTTTGAGAGATTCTTTGTAAACAAAGCTAAGTAGACTGCTCTTTATCCTGTAGGCAACAGGAAGTAATTAAAGGCTTTTAAGTAGGGAAGTATTGAGTCCAGATTTCTATTTTAAAAGACAGTGCTGGTAATAGGATAGATTAGTGGCCTTCAAACTTTTTTAAACACATATTCCCATCAGTAAAAATATGTTGACCACATTTACTTCAATTTATTTACTATTGTCACAAATATTTACTACTGTATTAACAAGTCACATACTTGTTGGTATGGTGAAACATACAGAAAACAGAAACTTCATGAGATTAAGGAAGAAACTAAAAATTAAATTTAAAATGTCATCTTCCACCCTCCCAATGGGTCATCCTGCTCAGTTTGAAAACCACAGTGGTAGAGTGTCTCAGAGAAGGTGAGGGAAGGGTGAAACTGGATGACCTCGCAATGCTCTCACTTACACTTACTAAATCCATAAGTAAGCCTGGAAAATTACTATAATTCCATGGTGTGGGATAATATCTAGGGAAGGGGAATAAAGTCCCAGGAGTATATGAGGACACGAGGAAGAAATGAGAGTAACTCTATAGCTGAACACCCAACAGAAAGCATGCAGGATAAATGAAACCTATACCTCATTTTACAGTCATAGGAAATCTTCAAACAATTTTGATACAATTGGCTCAGTTAAGAGACAAAGAGTGTTTACGGCAAGGAATTTCAAGGTTTTTTAAACATGGTAAAAATCTAATTTGTGACAGGCTACCTACAATCATAGCCTAGACATTATAATACCACAGTGTGCCGCTGTCTTCACAGACATACTGCCTCCAGAAAATGAGAAGTTTATTATGCTCAGCAGTTTCCACTCCATCATTGATCAAGAGAGTTTGTGCAATGAATTTTTCATGTCTGGTTCACTGTAGGATTTGATTGAAGGAAATTATTATGATACTGTGACTTTTTTAGTAGTCATGCCCTTAGCCATCACCAATCAATGGATTATTTGAAGAAAAAAAAAAAAAACTGATGCAGAGGTAGAAATTTAATTTGCTTAAAATGTCTAGGTAAAAGAAACCACTGAATAGATGTATAAACCTCCTAAGATCAAGAATTTAGGTAAAGGAAGGACCCTAAGAAACATACTTTTCAGACTCCCAAGAGCTCACCAAAATGTACTCTACAAGACAGCAATACTTCTGTCTTGAGCTTAACAAGGTATCTTATACTTCCACCTTGAAAATCTGGTTTAACATGACATCTTATACTTCTACCTTGAAAACGTGGGAGAAAACATTCACTGGCAATTTGTACAGATGTTTAGGCTCTAACTGCAGGTGTAAATTGAGCAGATCTCTATTAGACTCCACATAACTCCTCAATGGAAATTCCCTAGAATTCAATAGAACCAGGGAATTTGAGCAATCTAAAAGATATTAATTGTAAATGAAGTCACGATTTCAGAAGTTATTGAAAAACTGAAGTCCATGATCCACTTTTAAGTTTCTCCTGCTTCCTTTGCAGTGAAAAGCTCAGGTTATATCTAATTATCGTGCCTTTGTCCTCAAAACTCAGCATTTAAGAGGTACTAATTAAATGGAAAGCAAATTTACAGAGCCAAAGAACAATGGTGACTCTTCCTCAGACTACGAATAAACACATCTGTTGCCATGTGTTCTGTATCCTGACTAACTGATGAGGACTTTTCTAAACTCCTTAGAGGCAAAGCAAATTAAGAACAAACTATATTTTTAGCTGCTATCAAAACACCATATTCCTGGAATCTCAGGAACATCTCTAAATTCCAGAAGGATCCTGATATCTTGGGACTATATGACTAAGTCATAGGCAATGTTCAAGTCCTCTTGATGGTGGACATTCAGGATATGTTGCAATCAAAGCTGAACGATGCCATGGTAAAATCAGAATCAGAACTAAAAATGGGATCCATTTTTTAGAACAATTCTGTTGGCTAAATACTGATTTTCTCATTGAATTATTTAAAGTTAATCACTACATATCAATATTCTACCTATACTTTGACCACTGTACATGCACAAAGTTAAACATTTATCGTATGTGTTTGCATTCCTGTTAGTGGCAGTTTTTGTCAATGATCAACAACAACAAAATCCAGGCAATGTTCATACATTTGGATCTCTGATTGTGTGGCCAGTCCCTAGCTGAAAAACCCCAAGCATTCATGCTTTTCAGTAATGATTAGTTTCCACCTCAAATATTCTGCTGAACTGTCCCCTCACTGCAGACTCTATACCCTTAATTTCTCTCCAGTAATGTAACATCGTTTTGACATGCTTGTGATTTTCAAAGTAACTCTTGTAAATTATGAAATAGGCCAACTAAGCTTTGGACACCCTTCTCACCAGTGTTTACCTTCCCTTTTCCTCATGATCTTTTCATCAAAACCCTCTGACCTATCATGAAATCAAGTAATTAGTTTTTTGGTGCCTACAATATACAGCGCAAGGTCATTTGAGTTCACATCTTATTTATAATCTTAATGTATTATCGACATTTTTAAATGCAAAAAAACTACAATTACAACACTCAAGGGGGAAGCACTTTAAAAGGTAAGAACAAAAGAAGGCAGCGCACTCACTACCCAGGAGAGTTAACTTCCCCTCGGGTAGAAGGATGTCAACTTTTAGTGACTTTTTCAGCAGATATGACTTTAAAAAAGAGAATATTTTAAATTTTCAACAGAGAGGGAATGTATGTCAACCTGATCTTCAACATCCACTTAATTCATTTCCCACTTTGTCCTGGAGCTTCTTTAGAAGGTCCAGAAAATAATTCCTAAGGGACCAGTCTTAGAATCCCTATTCAGGCCCTAAGGAAGTCATGCCCATCAAAAAAGCTAAATGGAAACTGATCAGCACTTGAAAGGCTATGGACCTGGGCCTGAAAGCTACCTACCAAGCCAAGGAAGGTGTGCTGAGCACCAAAGCAAGAAGCAGAACTTTGGCTTGGTTTTGTTGCATTTTGTTTGAGTGAGACCAACATTAGAGAATGCTCATCTTAGAGATTTTACTAACTTCTTTTAACCAAAAGGCAACCTCATAAATGCACACAATCAATATACATAATACAAATCTGAAATGCTTTAAACATCCCATTGTTATCAATTGTTTATATTATCCTTTGACCTATTATACTAAATAAATGGTAACCATACTGAATATTTTTATCTTTCAGCAATTTGCTTTCTTAGCTCAACTTTACATTTTCAAGGTATATTCTTGACAGCATATGTAATTTCTCTTTATTTTAACTACTAAATAGTATTCTATCTAGAAACACATGGTTCACTCACTCAATCTCCTGTTGATCAACATTTAGATTGCTTCCTACTGGTCACTAACACAAAAAGAGAATTAGAACTAAATGCCAAGACTTCAATAATCAATGTTTTTCTAGTTGGTTCAATACCAATTTTTTAAATATGGGAGATTCTATAGCCTATGAATTTTGAAACCCTAGAGACAGAGGTTCTATTCCTGAGACTGTTCATTTCTGTGTTCTTATGGTCAGCTGTTTAAATCTTCCTCTACCTCAGTTTCTTCACTTGTAAAATAGAATTAACAAAAATTACCAAATATTTACAGTTTAAAAATTAAAACCATAAAGCATTCAGTCTGGCACACATGTTCAACAAATGGTAACTATTATTAACAGCAACTATTTTTAATGAAAATTATTTAAGATATTTTTTGGAGCTTCAAAGAGCCTATTAAGTTATTTTAGCTGACTACCATGTAATCAATACCTGCTATGACTCAAAAGATTGAAAAGAAAAAAAATCACCAATGCAATGAACACAAGGAAGCTGGTGTAGGAAAGACCTATACTTTGAGTTAAAAAAGCTTCTAAACAGGAAAGTAAGTGCTTCAATATACTAAACTCACTTAAGAATAAACATACTTACACTGAGTCCTAGCCCAGTGCTGTTCAATAGAAAGATAAAGTGAGACATGCATAGGCAGTTAAGCAGGTAAATCCATGGGCTGGGCCTTGTCCATGTACATCCCAAAGACCTGGGCTCAAAACCCAGGGCCCAGGGGAATAATCAAGGTGAATAACTAAATAAAAATTAATGCTTCTTCCTCTCCTTGCCTGCTTGCCTTCATTCCTACCTACAACTTTCCTTTAAAAGAAAAAATATATATAAAATATGCACACCTATCTATGGCAAGCCAATTTTTATTCAAATAAAAATTATAAATTTTTTAGTAGCCACTTGAAAAAGGTAAAAAGAACAAGTAAAATTAAGTTTAATATCTTTTACTTAAGCCAATATATCATTTCAATATGCAAATAATATAAAAAATTAATGAGCACCTGCCTCTGTAGCTCAGGCAGTTAAAACACAAGCTACAGAAGGCGTAGACGGTGGCAGGTGAGGGACAAAAAGAGATATTTGAGATTACTTTTACACTAAGCTTTCAAAATATGAAGCATCTTTTACATTTTCAGTGCAAATCCCAACTAGCCCATTTCAAGTGCCTTAATAATCACACGTACAAGTGGCTAACAGTGATGACAGTGCAATTTTAACTGCAGCCTTTTCAAAAAGATCCCAGGAGTGTTTTAGCAAAAATTTTTGTTTATCAGCTGTCTCTCTTTTATCAAAGTTAATTATTAGGGAGAGCACTCACAAACTTGAGTTCTTCCCAATAAAAATATAGTAACTCCATAATTTTATCAAAATTAAACATCATCATAGAGAAACAAAAAGTGGGAGGAACGACTTAGAGTTTACAAGGCACATTCTTGAACATGACTTCATTTCAAACTCCCAAATCTCCGTGAGATAGATCAAATGCAAATGAGAAGACAGGACTAGAGGCAAATGACTTGCCAAGAGCTTTATGGCAAGTTCTATGCCAGGTCTCCAAACTTCACAGGCTGCATGGTTGCATAAGCAGGAAAAATGAGAGGGTCCTACGTCTTCAACATCAATCTAGCTCTCTGACTAAAGGAAGGGCATCCACAAGTGCTAACGTCTCTCAGTTTGCAGTAGACCCTAACATGGGGCTTGAAAAAAGGTATCCAAATCTAAATCAAAACAGCTGACTAGGATGTAAATAGTAATGGCCAAACAATGGCAAACATTAAGGTGAAGTATTCTTGTTTGTCAAAAATTTACTCCCAAGGTAAGCAATGTCTTAACAAATTAAACCCCATTTGGCTTCCCCAAGCTAATGTATTTTTGTTAAATTTTAACAAAGTCTGATTCACACTGCTTGACTGTTTAGCCTAAGGATAATTATTAAATGTTTTAAGTAACAATGCAATTACAAGGATTAGTGAATGCTCAACCACTGTTTTAGAATCACAAGATTTTAAAAGTGAATTCACTAAGGGAAAATATACAGATTTTTCTCATTAAGAATGCTAAGATAATATACCATTATCTTATTAGTGGTTATTTCTCAATGGTGGGCGGAAGAGTTTGTATTTGCTTTTAGTTCCTCTTTTGAAATTTCTCTCTCCGATGAATGTAAGTTGGCTTTATATTTATAAAAACAGTAATATAGAACTTGAACTTAAGGCATCTTTAAACGGAGTTAAAGGCTTCATATAACTTCTTTCCAACTGTAAGCAAAACTATTCATCTGACACCAAACCCATCATGTGTGACTATTAATGGAATCTTAATTAGCAAGGGCAAATCTCTTCGAAACTCAGTTTATAAATTCTATGCATAAAGTACCTTCTCACTCCAATATTTATTATCTTTTTAATTATTTAAAAAATTTAACAATCCTTATAAGTCATTAGGGCCCTAGAAACATTACTCTTATTTTAGCTAGGAGTCAGGATCTCACCTTTGTTACTGCAAAATGAACCCATTTGTTTGACTTTTTACCCTCAATCCCCCCAGCTTTCCTTTAAACGATGTATGCAAATTGTCAGTCAACGGAAGAGTGAGTAGTCTAAAATGCAGTATTTTACTGTATTTTTTATTTATCGTATTTCTTTTCAAAAAAAAAAAATAAGGAAGGGTGCAGGCAGGAATGACAGCGAGTAGGCAGGCAGGCAGGGGAAAAGAGGAGGAAGAAGTTTTTTTTTTTAGTTGTTTACACTGGTTGTTTCCCCCGCCCCCCACCCTAGGGGTGGGGTATGTGGCTTGGACTCCTTCAGAAGCGAATGACCTAACCACTACTCCACCAGGGCACGCTCCTATTTTTAAATAGATCTCCAGAAGGCTTCTTCATTCACTTGGAGATTTTCTTAGGTGTTGCAACTAATTTGTTGCAAACCTACCAAATGCTAGTCTCTAAATGCATTTGTGAAGCAACCTGGAGAAACACGACTTTGAAAAAAAGCACCCTCTCAATCTCAGAGGCAAATCAGTAAACAACTAATTCAAGAGTGATAAGAGCCATCTGGAGGTATGACAGAGTGCCAAATGAACACTCGAGGGGCTGTGTGTGGAATTAATTCGGCCAGCTAGGTGTGCCAGGAGTACGAGAGCACTACGGTGCGGGGGGGGGGGGGGGGGCCGATCTGCAAATGCTTCCCCGAGTTTGACTTAACAGCAAGTCTCCAGCCACTTCTCCAAAAGCCGGAGGCAGAGTACTTTCTGGCTGGCCCTCCCCATTTATGAAGTTAGGCTGGGAGAGCTCAGGTCTGACCTCTGGCCTGGGAAACTGGATAAACCACCATCTAGCGACGAGATAGGGCCTGGGCAAAGTCTTCGCTCAGCCGAGGTCTGGACACCCTCCTCCGCCTCCCGATGTCCGAGGCAGGCCACCACCTGCCCACTCCTTCCACTGTCGAGGGTTGAGGAAAGACTCCGCCCAGCAGTGGGGGCAAAGCGCCAGCACCGAGCTGAGTGAAATACCGGATCGATGCCACCCTCAGGACAAGAAGGAGCCGAGATTTGAGGACCAGCCGGGCCTGCCGATGTCGGGCGGCTTCACGGCCTCCGGCGAGTCTGCTCCGAAAGGCGGGGACCTCGGTGGGGGTCTTCGAGGCCCGACGCAGGAGGCTGGGGCCCCGCACCCACCGCGGGCTGGGCCGAACGCCCAGAGACGTCCTCCGCCTCCGGTGCCCACCTCGTCCCGGGAGGGCGAAAGCGCGCGGGGCAGGAAAGGCTCAGGCGCAGAAGGAGAAGCTGCCCGCGGCGGGCCTCGAGGCGTGGGGCCCCCAGGAGTGCCGCGCGTGCGCCCTCACATCCTGAACCCCGCTTTACCTGGTCCGGCGGAGGCGCGATGCGAGCCTGGAGCTGGCTGGCGGCCTCGGCGTCGGCCCTCCCGCACCTGGGCGGAAGTGAGAGGCCTAGGGCGATCGCGCCTCACCTGGCAGGCCCTTCCCTCGCGCCGACCCTCCCAGCCCGGGGCGGGGCGCCGGGGTGGCGCGGGTGGGGCGGGCCGGAGAGCCCCAGGCCGCTTGCAGGAGGCCCGCTTCTGGGAAGGAGGACAGGCTGCGGGGGCGGTAGGCTTCACTACTTTCCACAGGTGAAGTTCCCCTGGGCGGGGCGGGTTAAAGAGCTTGGAAAAGTTGGGATCTGGGACGCAAAGAGAGGAAAATATCTAGGAGGTGGGCAGAGGGCGCTAGGCAGGTGTTTGTAGGACGACCTGGTGGAGAAATCAGAGTATTGGTTAACAAAGAGAGGGGAGTGAGTCACATCTGCCTAGTCCGTTGTCCCTTTTTGTCATCCCTCCCTTGTATATTTTATATACGCTGACCCCACATAAAATTTTACGTATTACTAGGGGTTATTATTTTCTTCTCAATATTTGAGGAAAGGAAAGAAATGAAGCTAGCAGTATTTGCCTTCCCTGTTCTAGTGCTACCTTACACATGATCTCATTCACTCTGTAAAGAACCTCTCAAAGAAACGGCACACCTGACTGGTTAGGTGACTTGCCCAAAGTTTGAGAACCAGACGAGGTCTTTTGACTCCAGTGTTGACTTCATTGTACATTGTAACCTTTTTATATTTGATGTCCTAGCTTGACTTTTGAGAAAGAGCTGTGTAAAACCTGTAATGGCATATTCCACTGTTCAATGTAACAAACTAACTTCTTGATGATAAGGTGTTTTGCTTTGTCTAATACAGTTTACACATTAACAATAAAGTGAATCTAAAAGCGTTGTATTCATTGAATAAACGCAGCAGTTAAGCACTGTGATTGACTCTGTAAAGTGTGTAAAATGGAATATCTGTCTTCAAGGAAGATGGGGTATATTTACAAAACAATGCAACATAAAGACATTTACTGTAAGATTTTACACTTGGCACTTTATAGTATGTTTTGTTTGCTTCTTTTGATGAAATATCACTTGCTGGGTCTGACAAAAAGATACAAAATATTGTGGTCTCTACTTTTTAGGAACTAAGGAACTGTAGAAGGAAATAAACATATACAATAATGTAAACTACCACATAGAATTAAGCTAGAACATTCGGATATTAAAGAGATGTATTATGCCTGTTGAAAGTCATCTTTTAGAACTTAAACAGGTGTTTGGGATTTGTTTAGGTAAAATGGAGAAGGAAATGCTTCTCAAATCAAGGAGGCAGCTTGATAGAGATCAATTATCTCAAATCATCACCGTGCAGACATTGCATCTTTTCTTAATATTTGATAATGGTGATACACATATTCCTCTTTCCTCAAAAAAATTTAACTTTGGATTGATAATAAATCAAAGTTCAAACTCCTGTCAATATGGAAGGGCCTCTAATACATCCCCTTTCTTTCTGGCCCCTAAACCTAATCTCCACTTCACCTCTCCAGGATTTCACACTCAGGCCAAACAGCTCTACTCTGTCCTTAGAATCACATACCATGGCTTTTCTGTTGTTTACTAATTCCTTTCCCCATGCCTGGAATTTTCCTGTAGGTCCTACCCTTCCTCCAGGGCTATACTCAAGTTTCCCTTTAAAAAAAATGATATTCTACTTAGACAAAACAAAGGAACAGATGAAACAAAACCAACCCTTGGACACTTACAATAGAACTGAGGTTACCAATAGGGAATCGGGGTGGGAGGGTGGGGACAAGTGGTGACAGAGCCAACTGGAAAATGGTGAAGAACACTTGGTGATTTGGTGGAGAGCAGTGTGTGTTGAAATATATTCAAGGAATGGTGAGCCTATACATATGAGGTTATTTTAATATGTAGAATAATTACTACAATAAAAAATATATAAATGATATTCTACTATGTATAACATGTGTAATAAACACATATATGCTAGTATCTGAAGACACTATCTCTGGAAGAACAATGGATCTAGGTTTGGAGAGCCCTGAAACACGTTCAATTTTGGTAACCCTTTTCAAGAAAAAGAATACAAAGACAAAAATTGGTGCAGGACTTGGGAAGAAGCTTGAACAAGAGAGGAATTCTGAGGCAGAAGCCTCATTGGCTTCACAGTAAATTCCCTCTATCTAGAAAGATGGAGACACCAGGGAGTTTGTCTCTTAAGAGGTGAACTGAGTGGCTGGGAGGGAGGAAAGCAAGGCATGTGTCTTTATCCCTTTAGAATTTTGCACATATTATGATGATACTTTTGCATATTAATTGCAGTGTCAAATCAGTTTAATACCTAAAGATCTAGGAGGAGCAAAACAATTTCTCAAGGAAAAAATGCCTTCCTTTTTTTAGAGTAAAGTCTCATTTTGGGGGGGACGCTGCCTCTCTGACCACCTTCAATAACTTCCATCCTCACAATATTTAATCTAATTTTATCCATTTGTGATGTTAATGTAATGCGAGCTTTCTTTGCTTCTTATCTGAAGTTAAAAAAATTGTAGTCAATACATTTTCAATGAACTTACTCTGAAAATGTTTACTTCTGGAATCTTCAGGGGTGCTTATTCATAATGAAGATGAACAAAAATGTTAAGAACACATCTCTGAAATCAAGATCTGAACTTGAATCCTGATTCCACCATTTTCTAAAACATGTGACTTTGGCAGGTTACTTCTAATTTTCATTAGTGAAATTTGGTAACATTGCTTACTTCAGATGGTGATTTTGAGGGTTAAATGAAGGTACACCAGAGAGTGGGGTACTGAAACTACTATGGAAAACTTCAGGTTAAAACTGCTTATTCTTCATCTCTAAGAAATTAAAAGAATCATTGAAAACGTAATAAAAATTTTTCTTTTTTAAAAACGTTTAATGATTGGTGATTATTTAAAAAAAATACTTTCCTAGAGTAGTTTTAGCATCACTGTAAAATTGAAAGGAAAGTACAGGAGTTTTCCCTCTATTCCCCTCCCAGACATGTATAATCTTCCCCTTTCTTAAACCCCCACCAGAATGGATCAAATTGACAAATATACATTAACATATCATAATCACTCCAAGTCCACAGTTTACATTAAATCATTGGTTTCTACGAGTTTGGACAAATATTTAATGATATGTATCTACTCTTGTAGCAAACAGAATATTTTCACTGTCCTAAAAACTATGTGTACTCCACCTATGTGTGGACATAATTTTTCAAATATTTGCATAAAAACAAAGGAGCTGGAATAGGATTTTGAATAAGATATTTTTGTTTAATGAAAAAGTAATCTAGAAACAATTTGAAAAATGGATTAACAAAGCTGGGGAGAAGGACGAAGACGAGGAAGAAGTCATTTTAGCAAGGTACACAGACTATTATGTGTACTGAAAAAGTTCAATTATAGGATAAAAAGAAAAAAAGAACACTGGGTGCGCCCTGGTGGCTTAGCAGAGAAGGCCACCGAATGCAGTCCACATACATCCCAAGGACCCAGGGTTGCGACCCAGAGTCAGGGGCAACAACCAAGATGAACAACTAGATAAAATAAAAAATTGTTTCTTCCTCTTCTCTCTTCTTGTCTGCCTGTCTATTCACCTTCATTCCTGCTTGTAGCTCTGCTCTAAAAAAGGGTGGGGGTGAGTTGAGGGGGAAGAACACTTAAAAATATCAGTTGTTTGCTTATTAGATAAAGGGATTAAAGAAGAACTAGGAGAAAATCAAAGGGAAAACATAATTTGAACCTGATAAAAGGAATTTTGGTAATAAAACTGAGAAAAGTTGACTGTTTTTTTGAAAAACAAGACTGTGGTAAAGTTAGTTTGAAATCTTCCATTTGATATTCAAGATGAAATATATTTGATGTAGAGTAGGACTTACTAAGTGACAAGTCAGAGTTAATTTACATGTATAGTAGGCAATCATAAGTGTATCAAAGAGAGGATACAGTCAGAAATACCTGAGACAACAGCTTGGATACAGTAGAATCCCAAATATATAGAAAATTATAATAAAGGTCTACTAGAATACTGATGTTAAAATTTATCACCAGAGAATAATAAGTGCCCATTGATGTCAAATAATAAAGGAATTTGGGGAGAGTAGCCATCTTTTATTTGTTAATGTTTCTATCCTAACTACGGAAACAGGAGTCAGGTTGGTTTCATCAGAAAAATGTTGCTATTGGCAAAACTGTGTTAATTAAGTTATGTAAGAATTTTAGAAATGAAAAGATTCAATGTATAGGGCCCTTGAATTCCAGAGGAAGCTTTGTTTCAGATACTTTCTTAACGTTTCCATACAGTGATTTCCATCTTGGGCTGTGGTATTCATGGCCTTTACTTTCTATAGAATGTCTATTGTATTTTATAGAATTTTTATGTGACAAAAAGAACATTCGGCATTCACAACATGCATTGAGATTTTAAAGTTTCTTACTAAAATTAGGCAGTATGGGAATAATATGCACTGAGACTATGTTTACAAAGAAATAGAGTAATATATTTTACTAAGTCATGAAAAAATAGGGCAGTAAGAACAGAAAATAAATTTTCAATATACTGTTCATTCAAGAGCCAAAAATTTTGTATTGTTTCTTTATGTTCACTTTTTGTTTTAGCTTATATTTTGTAGACTGATGATAATCACTAGACCCATAAAAACTGATTTTATAATGGGACTACTCAGCAAAGCACAAGCTTTTTAAATAGTTAATTGTTCAAAATCTATTTGAAGAAGGACACAAACATAAAGATCACTATTACTGCATTCAAAGAAAGATACCTAGTTTTGTCACAATTTCAGTAGCTCTCAAATTAGAAAGTTGCTCCCCTTCACCCTCTGATTCTCTTTAGATTGTATTTTGAAAACCAAACCAGAACATTTTGAAAAAGTGTCAAAATGATAGAGCATTTAAATATGTCTGTGAGGGCGAGGGATGGTGTTGAGCTGTATTTTACACAAATTATTGGAATTTTTTTTAAACTTAGAGTTCATGGTTAGTTTTCTAGGCTGTGCCTTATTAAGTGATTACATATTCTATGAAGATAAAATTTTGTTCCCTGGTTTGGCTTGTCATTTGAATTGTTTTGATGCTTGTGACAAAGTAATGTGTACTATTTGGGGAGGGGGGATATCTCAAAACACTTGTTACACTAGTAAAGCTTTCTATTTTAACAATTAAATAGTATTTTAACTGTTAAATAGTATTCCCATAGCAAACATAAAGTGCTTAATTGACAGGTTCTTGTCTCTTCATTTTTTCAGTCTCTAGGGTCTCCCATAGTGATAAATACATAGTAAATACTTGATAAATATTTTTAATGTTCTGGGCAAAAGGAGAGAAGAAAGAAAAAGAAAAGGAGCAAAAAGGAAGGAAGAAGGGAAAGAAAGAAAACAGGAAAAAGAAACCTCCACTTAAAACAGGAAATTTAAGTGTTCACTTTGGCAGCATATATATTAAAACTGGAATGAGCAGCATGGCCCTGCACAAAGGTGATAAGGAATTTCATGAAGCATTCCATATTAAAAACAAAATTGCCAGGAGGGTAGGAGGGAAGAGGAAATGAAAGAGGGGAAAAGCGGTGGTATAGGACACTGGAACTCTAGTGGAGGCTGTGGTGTGAAACAGAGATTGAGACACAATGTCAATATACAAAAATGAATGTAGTATTGTGGACAAAAGAAAATATATATCAATAATTTTTTTAAAAACCCACAAAATTTAAAAACTGAAATAGTAAATTTCAATTTCCTCTTAAACAAGAATATTTTAAAGTTTAAATAGTAATTCTGCAAAGTTGATTTAAGAAAAAATTAAATAAAAATATAATTTTAATAGTAAATAATACTGCAAATAGTTTCATATCTTCCTATTTTGAAATGATATGTATAATAATTATCCTGGCATGCCCTGGTGGAGTAGTGGTTAGGTCCAATGCCAATGACAGAGCACAGTCCACCTACATCCCAAGGACCTGGATTCCAGTCTTGGGTGGGCCAGGGACAAACAAGCAATGTGAATAACTAAATAAAAAATCCTTCTTTCTCTTCTCCTTGCCTGCTTGCCTACTCATCTTCATTCCTACGTGCATCTTTCCTTTAAAAAAATTAAACGGGTGGAAGTATAAATTGATGCAATCATTATGAAAAGCAATATGGAGCTTTCTAAAAGTATTAAACATAGAAATTCCTTATGATCCCATGACCCCATGATCCCACTTCTGGGTATTTACCTGAAAAACAGAAACACATTGAATATATCCCTATGTTCCTTGCGACATCATTTATGGCATCCAATAGCTGAAAACAACCTAAGTATCTACTGACAGATGAATGGATAAAGAAAACATGGTATATATACACTATGGAAAACTAATCAGCTGTTAAAAAAAAAAAAAAATCCTCTCATCTATGCCAAATGGTTAGACCTAGAGGGAGCTATGCTTAAGATAAGTCAGAAGTAGAAAGACCAAGACTGTATGACTGCACTCATACGTGATATATAGAGAAACTAAATAAATGAACAAATTGAATAAAAAAGACTTTTAGTCTATAAGACCAAGAATTGGTGGTTATCAGAGGGAAGATGGGGGTGGAGAGGTGGAGAAGCGGGAGGTGGAGAATCAGGTAAAAGGGGTCAATTGTGAAGGATAACACTGGATTGTTAATGATAAACATAATGCATTAATACAGATGTTGATTTTTGATGATGCACACCTTACCTATATAATATTATAATGCCATGTTACTTCAATAAAATTAATAACGGTATATGCCTACCTTTGATGTATGGAGTATGTAAATTCTGTTTGTATCAGCCTTCCAGAAATTTTTAAGCTAACAGTGAAGTCATGAAATGATCATTGTAAGAGCAGAAAACTGAAGTTTAGTAAATACCAATTTTATTCCAATTCAGTCATTTAACAGCTAAGATCACACGCTTTTCAGCGTCTTTGAATCTGGTACTCTGTAAAGCCCAAAACTACCACAGTAGCAGAAAATGTAAAGAGTTTCTTAAATCCTAGGAGTCCCTAGAACTTTTGAGGACTGAAAAGTCACCATAGGATTAACCTGGAAGTAAGGAGTAACTGGAAAGCAGTTGATTCACCAAGAGAGCTTTTCCTTCTTCCTGCTCTCAAAAGACCTTAGAAAGCTTCCCAGGTGATTTCGCAGGCTTACAAGCGGTACCTGCCTCGAGTTATCCACTGCCCCTTTAAGAACCTTCCTCCCTCCGCCCTTCTCACGCCCACGTCTAGGCGAAGGCGGAACCGGAAGTCGTGGAGGACGTGCGGGTCCCTAGCATGGCGGCCGCCTGGCCCTCTGGGCCGGCGGCTCCAGAAGTCTTGGTCGCCCAGCTCCTGGGTGCCCTGTGGCTGGTGTCAGTTACCACCGGACCTTGGGGAGCTGCTGCCACCTTCGCCACCGGGGGCGAGGAGACGCTTAAGTGCGAAGACCTCAAAGTGGGACAATATCCTCTGTGAGAACCCCCCCTCCCCCCGTCCCCCATGGCGGGTGAGGTAGATTTGGAGTGACTGCTGGCTGGGGGTCCTCTACACTAGAGTTGTGTTGAAGGGAACGGTGGCCTCCGGCCTCCTCCGACCGAGGGACCCTGGAAGGGAGAGAGAAGTGGGGGTGGGAGGGGCAGAGAGGGCTACCCTTTGTGATCTCTGTAGGATTTTACTGATCATTGGCGCTCTCCACCAGTTTCTTGTCTTATTTTGTTTTTGTTTTTTATCTTTGAGCTTATTTATTCCCAAACACAACCTGCCCGAAGTATGCCAGATTCTGTTTTAGGCAGTAGTAATACCAAGAGTTTACCCCGGAAGGCTTTACCCTAGAAGTTGTCGACTTGTGGGGGAGACAGGTCGTGGATCCAGTGTATGCTGTCCATTTATGATTAACTTCACATGTATTGTATCATGCCGTCTTCAAACCCCATGAGATGCCCGACTGCCAGGGGTCGATTCATGCTGCACTTTGTAATCTCGGACAAATTATTCGGACTCAGTTTTCACTTGAACAAAAATGCAGATAACAAGGGTACCAACTTAAAGGTCTGTTGTGATATTTAAATTAGTACAGGTAATCAGTTAAACACCACCTGGCACATAATAGGAACTCTATGCGTTAGCTATTTATTTACAAGTGAGAAAACTGGCTGATGTGGAATCTGTTCACTGTAAGCAGCTTTAATGAAGAGAGGAACCAGATGAAATGGGAGTTACATTCAAATAGATTATCTACTTTTGACAAAATTAGATACTATGTTATGCAAATTGTAGAGTAAACAAAACAAATAGTGGCAGCCTGAGTTCCTAAGGCATTTTATGAGGAAAAAAAAAATATCTCCTGTAGTCTTTGATGCTAGTTCAGGAGAGGTAACTATTATTAGATGTTTACAGAATAGCTCTCTAACTTGTGTTTGAGAATCATTCACCTAGTAAGTTGAGTCCTATTCTTGGCAAAAATGTCGAAGTGATTTTTCTCTAAGAAAATATCTGAGGAGCATGCAGGGTGCTATTTGAAGCCTAGAGAGAAGTGACTGAGTATATAGGATGATGAGGCAGTTATAACTGGAAAATAAAATCCTGTTTTCCTGACATAAATATGTGATTTACAATAGTGATTCAGAACTTTACAGTGGTTGTTTTCTATCTCAACCCCTCACAGGATTATTTGTTATATGAAATTATGTATATGGCAACACTTGGAGCCCCATAAATTATTCCAATCAAATCCCTGATTTTTTTTTTTAACATGAAGCTCTTAAAGTAACTTGGTAAAGATTTCACTGTTTATGTTTTCCTTTGTGTTTATACCCTGATGTTCTTTAAGGATGGCATCTTCTGCCAGAACTTCATATATATATATATATATATATATACACATATATATGGTTAATACACTTGACCTGTAAAAAATCAATGTTCACATATTTAGCGACACAAAGTATACTTGTGCTTTATTTGTTGACTTGGAAAAACTAGCAGCTTCTATTTTCGTGTGAATAGATGAGTATATAATATGAGCTATTAAAGACAATAATGACTATATTGGAATGTCGTTCATATTTCCTTGACTTTTCTTACATATATTTGTAAAGATCCAAAAATAAATGATGCTACCCAAGAACCAGTTAACTGTACAAACTACACAGCTCATGGTAAGAATTCCAGAAACTTGTCTTTAAAAATCATTTTTCAAACATTAACCATTTCCTAAACCAGTGTATGATGACTTAATTAATAAATCTGTGTTTTTTCTAAGGTAGAACATTATTATGCAGTTTCCAGTACAGTTTAGAGAACTGGCTAAAGATTGTAACTATTTAATTTTTTAAGATCTTACTCTCCTAATTGTATGAACTGGGAAGTTTTATATTTTCATTTTTTAAAAAACTTTCAAGTTCGTATAGCTCTTTTGGTGTCCCTTTCTTTTTCTTTCTAACCATACTATATTATACAATGATTCTTCTTTAGGTTAGAGTAGATTTTTTAAGTATTCTAAAAGAACTTAAAATTAAACTGTTAATCCATTAAGGTGCAGTGAGGAGTACGATGGTATGTGCCAGTAAATTAAACGGTTTAATTAGTTAAATTAATTAACTTATAGTAGTATGGTAATTATTTTTAAGTATGTTTCAGTATTTTCTTTAGGTGTTTTGATAATTAATACCTGAGTCTGAAGACTTTGGAAAGCTTCTATTCTAAAATATAAAAGATAAAAAATAAATTGCGCTCTTTACCCTTTTTTTCTGAAGGACTAAATGTTGGAAGGAAGGCAGATAGATGTATTTTGGAACGATTTACAGTTTTCATTGTATTGGCACATAATGGTAGCAAATAATATTTTGAGAAAAGAGCACCTATTGAATGTGTACTGATTGTTTTCTATAGAAAACAGAAAATAAGCTGATAATTGATGTTTCCTATATAACAAAAGCTGTACTTTGTGTAAATGAGATGAAAGGAAATGGAGATATCAAAAAACTTCACTTTTTTACAAATATTTTATATTAATATCTCTTGGTTATGAATTTGTATATATATATTTTAAATCACCTTTTATCTTTTTATGTCGTTATATTTTATCACACTGTTAGCCCAATTCTAGTCAGCAGAGATACTCGAAAGTATGTTGTGTTGAACTTAAATTTGGTATTTGCTACTATTCTGAAGTAGTGGAAATTTTTTCTTACTACAGCCTTTCAGTTACTAACCGAGGTCTACAGGCTTTACATGGCCTGCGGCTTAGCAACCTAAGCCTCAGATGGGTGTGTTGGGGGTGCACCTGAAGTAGTGAAGTTTTAACAGTATATTAAAACAGTTTATACACTAACAGTAAGTTTTATATAGAGATGATTTGCATTGTAGATATTGCTCAATGTATATGTTTAGTTAATGTAGGTATAGTAAACTTAAAGGAACTTGGCAACAAGCTCCCCCCTTTAATTAATTTATAAGTATACTCTGATTTGTTTTACAGTTCAGTCTTTTATATTGTGCTTTCAGAACACAGAGTAGAATTAACACAAAAAGAATCCGCTCTCAAATATAGTGGTTTCAACCATTTATATGAAAGATGTTAGAAATCTGTGACTACTTTTGTGACTCACATATCTAACTTCAAACTAAGAAACATACAGCCAACTGTCTCAAAAAAGCATTACTTAGTCTACAGTGTAAAGAACACTGTACAGCTATGAGGATATTGAAGGGAATTAGATGAACACCTAAAAAGAATAGTTTCTGCCCCAGAAGAGTGCTGCTGATCAGACAGGTGTTTCTTTTGCATGAAATTGGTTTGATCCACTTATGCAATTATTGATAACTAAGTTTATAAACATGAAATCAAATGAGCAGAGTGCTAGGTGGTATAAAGTACTTGGAGGCATTATAGTACTACTCATGGTCATCAGGTAAGTGCTCACAGATGATGTAAGTAAACAGCAACAGGTAAGTAAAAGGAAGGTTTTTTACTTAAGAATGATAATGCTATGCTTATTTGTTTGGTGAGAATAAATTATAACTAAATCTAACTAAATCTGGAAACATGCAAATTAATGAGAAAATGACTTTAAAACATCATGATTTTTTAAAAAGAAAAATTTTCTGAGACAAATGTAAGACACAAATCTTCTACATATGGATGTATAATTTGTGCATGGCACAAAGTTGTCCAGCTGAGAGCTTGGTTAGATGCTGTCATCCCAGCCCAATCCACATGATGCTCTGTCACAAGGAATGTTTTTTTTCCTAATTATCCTTTTAAAAATACATAAAAACTAATAGAGTGGCCATAGTGAATCACTTTTAAGTCCTGATTAGATAAGACATCAAAATGACCCTTGAAACATGACTTTTGGTTCTAACATTGAACAGGTTAACAGGAGAAAAAATAAGAATTGAATGAAGTTACTATAAAGTATGTAAAAAGGAATAAACTCTAGATTTGTAGGCTTCTTTTGAGTTGATTAATTTCATTTCACAAAAGCTTCCATTAATTTAACAACCACTCATAATTTTATATTTATTCCTCATGTTAGGTTTATTCTGTTTTCTCATTATTAATGTTCTATAATGGCCTAGAGTGGCGAATTCAACACTTATTGGCCACTTTTTCTAGCCAAACACCAGACTTTACACCCTATATGTTTTTAATTTTTTTTATATATATATATAACAGTACTAGAAAGGTATTATCCTTTTGTGAAAGATTATTAAACAAGTTACAGTGAGGTTTTTGTTACTTGCCCAAAGGATCATACTAGTCAAGTGCTGGGGTTTAGACTTAAACTTAGATCTGTCCAGTTCTAAAATCTTGTTCTTTGGAGTGCTCTATCCAGACAAATATAATTCATCGCAATGTTTTTGGTTTTGTTTTTTTAAAAGGAAAGATGCAGGTAAGACCAAAGGTGAGTAGACAAGCTGTCAGGAAGAGAGCGGAGGAAGAAACATTTATTTAGTTTATCTTGGTTGTACCCCCTAGCCCAGGGTCTTGAACCTGGGTCCTTGGGATGTGTATGAACTACATCAGGTAACCTTATCCACTAGGCACCAGGGTGGGCCATCAATGTTTCTTTTATTATTTTCTCATATCTCTGTATAGTTGGAGCAGCAGCTCATCCTTTGTAAACTACATAATTTTCATCCCTTGGAATAAATAGTTTGTATTTCTGTCACATTTCTCTAGAATCATTGTAGCAATTTGTTTTGCCCTTCACTCTGGTACTTCTCTGCACTGTTAGTATCTTTCTTGAGGTGTTAAGCCTGGAGCATTGAGCATTTTTCTCTTTTATTTTTCTTACTGAATACAACACAGCTAGTAGACATAAAATATCATTGAAAACTAACACTGTCAAAATATGGCACTTGGAATAATTGTATCTAGTTGAAAAAATATAAAAGTATGATTTCTCAGTTTTTAATAATTTTACGAGGCATTTATTTTTACAACCCACCTGTGTTTGATCTGTAAAAAACATGTATAAGAACTTATTTCAAAAAATGCATTTCTGTTAAACAAGGTGTATTGGACAATAAACCATACTGAATCATAATTATTTTGTATTTCAATTGTCTCTTTAAGTCCTGATTTTAGATAGTCTGCAGGAAGATCTAATAAGACTGTGTGACAAGAAAAGTGACAGCTTTAAATTGAACACCTGCCAGGTAATACATTTAGAGAAAAATTATCCAAGATTTATTAATAGACTTCTGTGTTAAGGATAGTTCTCCAATCCAGAACTTAGTAGTTTGAGCATTTGAAATGATTTAAAGGTGCTTTTTGAGGAAAACTGTATTTGTCTATAGATATTCTTACAAGTCACTTTGTGAAGGTAAAATGATCCTCATCAAAGCAACTTTCAGCTTTTTATATCAGATATCTCTTTGATTTGCTTACATGCCTGATGCCTGAACTCTTGTTCTTCAAACTGGAGTACGTCTACTCCTGTAGACAGTTAATAAGACATAAACAGGTTAGATATTGTATTACTTTCCTATGGCTGCTGTGATAGAGTACTACAAACTGGATGACCTAAAACAATAGACATTTACTGCCTCACAGTTCTTAGTAGGGCCATATTCCTGCTCAGACTGAATAGAATCTTTCCTTCCTTCAGGGTTTCTGGTGGTGACCAGCAATTTTGGGCATTCTTCAACTTAAAACCGTATCGGTCAAATCTCTGTTTCTGTCTTCATATGGCATTCTCCCTCTGTGACTTCATATCGTCTTCTCTTCTGTGGGTGTCCAATCTCTCCTTTTTTTTCTAAAGACACAGACTTACTGGATTAGGGCTGATTATAATGATCTCTTGGTTAAGGACCCTATTTCTAAGTAAGATCACATTCTGAGATACTGAGGATTAGGACGGCAGCATCTTTCTGGAGGGACAGAATTCAGCCCATAACAGATGTCTTTAAAGGATATGATTTATATATCCTCAGCTTTCATGTGTGTAATTTTCCTAGAATTTATGTAAAATTTCTGAATTTTAAAGAAGAACTCTTTCATTTTTAATCTGTTGGATCATGATGACTATCAAATTGTGCTATATTTTTTAAAAGACATGTTGCAGGCAGGGCAGGAATGAAGGTGAGTAGACAGGTAGGAAGATTGAGGAAGAAGAAGCATTTATTTTTAAATTTTTATTTAGTTGTTCATGTTGGTTATTCCTCCATACCCAGGATGTGAACCTGAAACCTTGAGATGTATGTGGACTGTGCTGCTTCAGAGTTGGAAGACCTAACCACTACTCCTTCAGGGTGTGCCTATTGTGCTATTTTTGAAAGTGCTATAACATTAAATATATGCCAGAATTTACTGTATGCCAGAAAATTCTTTTGCAACCAATTAAATTCATGATGAAAAAAAATTTAGATATAAGCTTTAAAATGTGTGAGGGCATACACAGATAAAAAACATTTATTTTAGGAAGTATGTAAGCAAAATTATTTGAAGACCAACTGATCCAGAAAAGGTCTTTTCAACTTTATTGTTAATGATTTGAACTAGATAATTCTTTGTTGTGAGGAAGTTATCTTGTACATTATAGGATATTTAGCCTTTACCCTTTAGAGGCCAGTAACAGTTCCCCAGGTTGATAGCCATAAATGTTCCAGATATTACCAAATGTTTCCTGGCAGGCAGAATTGTCCTCAGTCACTGGAAGAGAGCATATTGATCTCCTTCAGTCAATAACATATTATATGTATATGTTATAGGTATATATATGTATATATGTATATGTTATATGTTATTATTTCAGACATTTTCTCCGCTTTAAGTTGTCTACAAGATAGCACCAATTAAAAGCATGATCTACTATGGCAGATATTCAAGAGATTTAGTAAGGGGCATGATAACTCATTCACAAAAATCTATTTATGCTTGTGTCAAGGCAGGTGACCATTTGTGATTTAATTATATTGTCTTCCCTTAGTGGTTTCCTAGTATAATAATTATCCACTCTTCCTTTCCTACACTTTATTGGGTTTTTTTTGTTTATATAAAATTCTCAGTTGTATTGAATCTATGCCTTTTTATGTAAGCACCTCCTTTTGGAATGTAAATATGATCAATAAAAAATTACAGAGTAAATGTAGTTTCATACTAGTTTAAAAACAACTTTTCAGTTTGAATGGTGAAGGAAGAAAAGGCACTAACATTTATTGAATATCTACTATAGGCTGTTTTTATGACATGATATTTTTATCATAATCATCCCATACTAGTCCTATGATGTAGTTGACCTTACTGCTGAGTTTAGCTACAAAGATTCCACGTTTCTGTAAGGGTAATTTAATACACACGTCATTCTTGTTCCAAAGTTCTTACTCTTTGCACTATGGGGCCATAAAGCCTTCAGGACAGTGCTTGGCTAGGTTATAGTAAGTAAGCTCTATTGGTGTTACTTCCTTCTATTATGTCATTGGGTATGACTAAGGATCAAAATGTGCCCAATTCTGAAATAATGTACTACACTAAATTTTAGAAGAAAGAAATACATTTTTAAAAATTTTTTAAGAGAGGAAGGAAGGAAGGAAGAGGAAGAAGAAATAGCTTTAGTTGTTCATTCTAGTTTTTCACCCAGCCCCAGGCCTTGAACCCAGTTTCTTGAGCTTTATGTGATCTGCACACCAGCATCTTAACTGCCTGGGCTTTAAGGGTGCACCCCCATGAACAAACACATTTAGAACAAATAAAAGAATTTTAGTTCATAGCAGCCACTCTCTTACAAGAGTTGATATAAATTGGAAATACAAAATCTGATCATGTTAAAGTTTGATAAATTGCTCAACAAATTACCACAAAATTTAGAGAAATATTCTGTATCCTAGAGATGAAGTAAAGGACATTACTATTGTATAGTTCTTCCCTTGTCACCTTTGTCAGATCTCAGAAACTGAAGTAGGTGGGCCAGCCATCAAACCAATGTGGCAACTCTTATATTTTTGTGTTAGGAGCACTAGATCATATTATCTTTATCTTGTGTGTGTAATAGATTTTCTTACTGAATTAAACTCATGTCATGCTATTTTGGGAGGTGAGGTCGTTAGGACTTACTTTAATGTGTGCTTTGCTAGTCTTACATACCTTTCCTACAGAAAAAAAAATCATGTTCTCTAATACTTTTCTACCTTCAGTTCCATGTTTTCCAGCACCCAACATAACTTGTAAGGATTTAAATGGCAATGAAACACATTTTACTGGAAATGAAGTTGGTTTATCATGTTCTCTAATACTTTTCTACCTTCAGTTCCATGTTTTCCAGCACCCAACGTAACTTGTAAGGATTTAAATGGCAATGAAACACATTTTACTGGAAACGAAGTTGGTTTTCTTAAGCCCATAACTTGCAGAAATGTGTAAGTACATTACTGAATTTTCATAGTACTGGCCTGTGTTGTATCTTGATTGTTGGAGTGAAGAGATAAAGTTGATTTATGGGAGAAATCCTACTCTAATATAGCTTAATTTTCTTTGCTGTGTCCATAAACCTATTTTAATTGTGTATATTATGCCTTAAATGCATTTTACCAAGCAAATAAAGTTCAGTAGTTCAGTATGTGGAAAAGTAAAGACTATGAGTGACCTCTTGCCATATCAGTTCAGTCAGTTTGTATCATCAAATAGGTCATAAGAATTCTGTTTAAAAATTTGGAGAATTTCTAGAGTGCGAGTAGGGATTATATATGTATAGTATTAAAAGAATGCTAATTATTAATAGGACATTAAAGGAATTTTGAAATTTAGTTTCAGATTTTATAATACCTATGGATGATGAATAGTAATATTAAATAGAACTTAAAAGTTGTCGGTTTGGAATATAAGATAAATGTTTTCATATTCTGTTTAATATTCTTTATTTTTTCCTACTGTAAAGCTAGCATTTTATTCTTATATTTCTGCTTTGTACTGAAAACATGATTTAGTTTTACCCGTTTTTATTTATTCTTGGCACTATAATTTTACCTTTTAACTATATATTGTTGCATTTTATTCAATGACACCTGTTTGCAGTTCTATCAAGAAATAACTCCTGTGACTACTTCTACAAGTTCTGTTAGCATACTTAGAAGTTGCTTTTTTTTTCTTTCTTTTCACCCTGTTCCACTGAATTTATTAGGAACTTTGTATTCTATCTTGCTGTGTAATCTTAAACCAGTGACTTATGCTTCTTGGGTTCCATGTTTTCTCATTAGTAAGGTAAAAATTGTTAAAAGGAATTTTTTCCAAAGCACAGAGTTTCATCCATCTTAGTGTTTATATATTGATATTTCTACCTTAAACATTTCAAATGACAAATAATTTATTAAATCCTGATCCAAGATAATGTAAATTGCAATGTGCAACAGCTAAAAAAATCATCTGTTGAGATGATGTTCAACTCAGGCTGGACTCTACAAGACTCATATTATCATATGAGATAGACTTATATCTATAATGATAACATCACAATGGTCTATTAATTTCTGTGTTAACTCTGATTTTATGACTATACTTTACTGCAGTGTGGTTTAAAATTTATATGTCCATAAGAAAAAGAGGAATTATTTGGTAAATAATTAGTCCATTTCCTCTGTACTGCAAGTTTTCAGATTATTCTTCAAGATAATTTATTTATATAGGTAATTGCTTTTCTAATTTCATTCTCCTTTCTAGCCAAGCTTTTTCAAAAGACTTGTTTCTGTTATACTTTTTTAAATTTTTCTATCTATTATAGTAAATGGATATTTATAGTCCATGTCTCAATTTTTCAACGACATTCCCTTCTCTATTTTAATAGGAAAGGTGTAGGCAGGAATGCAGGCAGGCAGATTGTACAAAGAGGAGGAAGAAGCACTTTTTTTTTTTATTGAGTTGTTCACATTGGTTGTTGTCAGATCCAAACCTGGGTTCCCAGGATAGATGTGGACTGCACTCCTTTATAGGTGGCAGACCTAACTGCTACTCCATCAGGGCTTGCCAGCATTGCCTTCTTTTAAAATACTTTTGCCTCTTTCCTTTGATTTCTATTCCTTTCCTTCCTTAAATCTTTATATGCCAGGATTATGTCCTTGTGTTTTTCTCTTTTTCATTCATCCATCCCTTTGACTTCTCTCACCATCCTTATGTATATTAAGGTCCCAAACTGAAACTACTGTCTGTTTCTTCCTTCAAGTCATTTCCTCCTTTATCTTTGTGGATGACACCTAGTCTCAGTTTCTTAAGCGGAAACTTTGGAATCATTTTTGACTTTTTTCTTCTTATTCCTCACATTTAGACTGGTTACTTCTGTGTTTTTTTTTTTTTTTTTTTTTTTTTTTTTTTTTTTTTTTTTTTTTTTTTTTTTTTTTTTTTTTTTTTTTTTTTTTTTTTTTTTTTTTTTTTTTTTTTTTTTTTTTTTTTTTTTTTTTTTTTTTTTTAATATTTCTCAATTTTTTTCGCTTTTCTCTCCCACTGCTACTGCCCCAGATATTATAGCATGAGTTTCTATAAAGCCTCCTAATTTATTTCTTTAATTCTAGCCTGGTGCCCCATTCCAGTGTAGATTTGGGTAACAGTACCTTCAGCTTAAAGGTTGACATAATTGTAATACTAAATACATAAATGTGATTTAACTTGACCATTTACCATTCCGTAAGTGTCCTAGTTGTGAGTACAATGCAAAAAACCAGAATTATAAGCAGGAGACTGATATGGAGATAAGGAGACTTTAGAATGGTAACTGACTACCTCTGTATTTCTTTGCTCCCTTTTTCAGTAAAACTTTTTTTTTTATCTTTAAGAGGAAGTAAGGCAGGCAGGAAACATTGCAGGCAGCAACAGGAAGGAAGTGAGAGGAGGAAGAAGGATTTTATTTGTTTAGTTGTCCCCTTTAGTCCCAGGCTGTAAATCTGGGTCCTTGGACTGTATGTGAACTGCTCCCCAGGCATGGGCTTTACACCTGAGCCACCAGGGTACACTTTAGCAAAAATTCTTGAAAGAATTTTCTAAATGCTTCTTTTATTCAATTCTTTTTCTTTCATGTTATTTTCTTATGCCCTCTCATTCTGTCTTTTTGCCCTCCCCAAGTCTACAGAATTGTCCTTGCTGAGGTCACCAATGATCTCTTCTTGGTGAAATTTAGTGGTAACTAAGCCATTATCTCATGTGCTCCATCAATCATTTGGCATAGTAAAGCGCTCTATTCTTTTTTAAAGGAAAGGTGTAGGCAGGAATGAAGATCACTAAGTAGGCAGGCAAGCAGACAGACAGACACTAAGAGAGAAGAGAAAGAAATTTTATTTAATTTTATTTAGTTATTCATCCTAGTTATTTCCCTGGCCCTGTGTCTTGAACGTGGGTCCTTGGGATATAGTAGACTACACCTAGTGGACTTATCCACGAAGCCACCAACGTATGCCAACTCTGTTTTTTTTTTTCTTTTTTAATTAAATAAAAGGTACAGGCAGGAATGAAGGCGAGCAGTCAGGAAGAGAGAGGGCAAAGAATTGTTCTGTTTCATTTTTATAAGTTGTTCACATTAATGGTTTTCCCCCAGATCTGGAACCTAGAACCCAGGATATGTGACTTGGGCTTCCTGGAAGTGATCAACCCAACCACAGCTGCTTTTCCACCAGGGTTATATACTGTTTTTATTTGATTTCCAATATAATCACACTCTTCTAATGTTACTTCTTAGTCTCCTTTCTGGTTTCTTCTCTCCTCTTAATATTAGAATATCTGAGGGCCCAGTATGTCTAAGGTATTCTTTTATCTGTACTCATATGCCAATCTCATGGTTTTAAATATGTCATATTATTGTAACATATATATAGAGATAGATAGATAGATAGATTCAGATATATCTAGCCCAGACTTTTCTAACTCCAGATTTGTTAATACAGTTGTCTTTTCGACAACTTTGTTTGGCTATCCAATAAATATTTCCCATGTACAAAACTGAAATCCTGCTCATCCTTCCAAGGTCTATTAATTCTCACCTGGGTTACTGTAATAGCCTTCAAACTCTTTTGTCCCTCTTTTAGTTTGAATTTGTTTACCAAATTCATCCTTCTCATTCTGTTAGCTGTATCCTTCCTACCCATTGATTTAGGGCCTGATTTGTTTTGACCTGTGTAATGTTAGCAGGCTTGCAACAAGCAGAGGCTTAATGTATTTTTGGAGTTTAGCTTTCCTTTTATACTTTGGTGATGTGTCCTAAAAAGAACTTACTCCAAGTAGCTGTGGCACCTTCAGCCAGGACCCTAGAAAAAGTGGAACTGACTTGAACTGAATACACAGATTGGGTTTAAGCTTAGCCAAACTTCAGTCCGAAGCAGCATTTCCCAGCTGCACCTAGGCTAGATCAGCTAAATCATGGCAATCATAATCTACAAGTGTGAAACTAACTGCTTATTATTGTAAGTCATTGATTTTTGGGGTGGCTTAATTATAGCTTTACTTTGACAGCAGTTCACAGTACTCCCCTACCATCCATTTTCAGCACAGCATCTAGAGTGATTATTTTAAAATCTAAATCAGATCACATCATGCCTCTAGTTAAAATCCTATAGTAGTTTTCCCATGTCTCTCGGGAAAAATCAACAATCTTTATAGTGGTTTATAAGGTCCTGCATGATTTTCCCTGCTTGCCCCTGTTACCTCTCTCCTCATCAACTACTAATCTTATCTCACTGTACTCCTTTACAGTGGCCTCCTTAATAAACCTCAGACATGTCAAGTAAACTGCCTTTACAATATCATTTCCTTTTGCCTGGAATACTCTTTGCTCAGAGATGTGGCATGACTAACTCACCTCACTCAGGTCTTTTTTCACCTTCTCAGTGGGAACTACTGTTAGCACCCCATGTAGATGGGCCCTGGCATCTGGGATTCCCTATACACCCTGCTTCCCTTCTGTTTTTTCCATAGCATTTGTGAATTTCTGGCATACATGATTCACTAGTAAAATGTTTGTTTCTTGATTGCTGCCACTAGATTATAAGCCTTTTAGGGCAGAAATCTTTGTCTCTTTTTTTCTTATTGTATCCCAATAGCCTAGAATAGTGCCTGTCATATAATAAACAGTCAAAAAGCATTAATTAAATGGATGACTGAACCAACTAATAAGTGCTAATTAGCAGTTTCATTTTCTAAAATATCTACATGTTGGAAATACATGAATGTGACAGTTGGGTTTTAATTTTGTGCAGAAATGGCTATTCATACAAGGTGGCTGTTGCGCTGTCTCTTTTTCTTGGATGGCTGGGAGCAGATCGATTTTACCTTGGATACCCTGCTTTGGGTGAGTATATTTCATTTAAAAAATCCTTGTGAAACTTGTATTCTAGTTACATGTATATATTCTTATAGATTAAGTCTGCATACTATTCATATTTATAAGTTCCATGGAACTGGAGTTGAATGATTAACATTCTTTTGTGAATATGGAACTAATAGCTCTACATTTCAGTTTAGGATTTAAAATTTAGGATTAGAAGTACTGATTTTTCCTGTATTTTTATCTTTATGCTCAAGATGGTATAGGGCAACAGACTTGAGCTGTTCTTGCTAATCCAGTGAACGATGAATGAGTATTTTATTAACAAATGGCTACTCCTCCAAAAATTATTTTTCTTCTAATTGAACCTCTGTCGATGTTGGCTTTGGGAATAGAAGCCACTTCTTTCAGGAAAGATTGAGGTTAGAACTACAGCAGTGTGTACTGGTGTGGAGCCCGACTTTTATTATCCTTAGTGTCTCTCCCATACCTTCTTCCTGGCTGTAATCTTCACATTTGCCATTGTCACTAATGCTTATGAAAACTATTTACATTTGATGATAACTTTTGTTTAAACGACACTTTCACTTGTCTGCCCTTATTTAAGCTTTGTAAACACTGAATTTATCATCCTCTTTAAATCCCTAACAGGTAGGGAAATTATCCTTAGAGAGGTTAAGTAATTTACTGACTCTGGAGACCTTGTTTTATTCTGTGGACATACTTGTTGTTATTATCCTTGATTTATGAATAGGGAAATTGTCACAAGTTTAAGAGATTTACCCAAGGACACTCAGCTACTGACCTGAATTTGAACCCAAATTTTCTAGCTCAGGAGATCATGTTTTATTTACTGTAGTACTCTGCTTCTATATTAGCTCTCACTGAGCAAACTTAAAGTATGAATATTCTGCCTTCCAGCAAAATTAATCTTATTCTTTCTATGTTGATACCAAAGATCAAAGTGGAATCCTCACTGCAGGATTGGTAGGAACTATGTTTCTGATAGACTTACCTAGAAATTAGTGTTATAAAAGGTCATAAAACAAAGTCAAAATTTTAAATATATGTGAACTTATCCAGTTAAAATTTATTCAATATTTCCTACCTGTTAAGTAAGTATATAAGTTAGTGCTGTAGAAATAGTGATGAAATTATAGTTTAATTGGATAAAAGTAAATATCTGTAGAACAATATATGATACAGCATTACTATAGAACCACAATGGAGTGCTATGAGAACATAGAAGATGGATTTTGTTAGTCGCGAGGTATGAGGGAGGACTTCTTTGATGACATGACATTTGAACTAGATTTTGAAGGATAGACAGATTGCAGAGATGTAGAGCACGGTAGAGAACAGCGTATACAAAGGCATAGGGTTTGAAAGAGCATATGTGTATTGAGAAAATGTTGGATGTTGTAAACTATAGCATGAAAACAGTGAAGGGCACCTCCTGGTGACTCAGGCATTAATAAGCCTGTGACTCCAGCATAGTCCACAGAGAGCTCAGGAATCTGAGTTTGGGAACCGGGACTGCAGAGAACCACCAAAATGAACAACTAATTAAATAAATAAATAGGTAAACGCTTCTTCCTCCTCTCTCTTCCTGCCTGTCTGCCTGCTTTATTCCTGACTTTTCTTTCTCTTAAAAATGAATTAATAAATATAAATAAAAAGAATAATGGTAGAGATGAAAAGTGACTGCAAAGATCATCTGTGGTCAGATAAAACTCTTTAAACGTCAGATACCATAAAAATTTTAAGCAGAGGAGTGTCATGGTTAGATTTATACTTCAGGAAGATGATAATTGGGGGAATTACAGGAAATGACTTAACATGGAGAAAGATTGGTGGCAGGATCTGACAGGAGATTGATGCTGTTGTCTTGGTCCAAGTAATAGTGTAGCTATGACTGTTAGATGCCATTCGTTATAGCATCTGCTTTTCCATAAGCCAGCTGTAAACCATACACTAGGCACAAGAAGCCTCTGAGTTGTCGAAATAAAAATAATTTAGTTTAACCCTCTTGAAATGATAGATAGATGGACAAAAAAATATAGCTACGTAATGAGAACGTAAAATGGCACCGTGATGTTCAGAATACTTCTGTAGACTTCTGTCTTAGTCCCCACATTGTCTTATATGTTCTCTTTAAATGTACAGGCCCTTATATATCTTTTGGCAACATTTTTTTAACTTTAAAAAAGTTTTTTAAGTTTAGGAGGGTGGCGAAATGCTTCTTTTTAACAGTTTAGTTTCTGATGATTTTAATGGTAAATATATTTTAAGTATTTAATAGTAAATATATTTTAAGTATTTGGCTTAACGAGGGATATTTTAGATTCTTATTTGTGCCAGTTGAGTTATCATATCATAATGTAAGATAATGTTTTTGACTTATTACAGCAATGATAATATGTTGCTGTGTATATTGTCAGTTGTTTTTCCTGTAGACTAGGTAATGATAGGAGTCAAGGTGGTGACCTGGTAGGAGCGTGTCAAGTCCCTTCCACACAGAGAAACTAGAAACCACCTATTTTTCAGACACAGTGTGAAGGGCAGGTCCAGAAGCTGGAGAGACAGTGGCAGCAATCACCACAACAAGGGTAGGAGAATGCATCAGGATTCAGAGCTGTAGCATGGATTCAGGATTCTTAGCCTTGATGCAAAAAGCGTTGTGGCAGAGTAGGTAGAGCCTTGGGAAGAACCAGGCCTCCTAGAGAGTTGCTCCAAAAACAGCAGAGTCTACCCAGTGGAAATGGAACACCAAGCCAGGGAAGAGGGTCTTGGCATAGGATGGAAGAAGGACCAGCACCCCAGTGGTCTGAGTGGGAACCCCTGCAAGGAAATGACACAGGGTGCTGCCATAACTGGCAGGCAGCTAAGGGAATCCCCCATCATACTTCTTCCTACCATATTGCTCTGGAGACACAGAACCCACCCATCAGAAATCCCACCCCTAGGCTTAAAGGAAGAAGAGAGTCTCCTAAAGGGAGGAAGTTTCAATAGCTACATAATAGTGCCATCCTGTAAGTGGAGGTGAGACAAAACTTCTGTCCAATTGCTGATTGTGAGCCAGCTACAAGGTGGTTGTTAGCACTTAGAACTGGAACACTGGAGGTAAGCTCTGCATCCCCCACATAAACTCCAACCCCATAGGCTGAACTTTTGGGCCCCAATTCTGTGTCCACTTAAGAACTTCAACAAATCCAACCAGTCGTGATGCCACAAAACTCAAGAAATCTGAGTGCACAAACCTAGATTAAGCTTACTTGGTGCAGTTTGATACTCTGCCCAGGCCGTCACTGTAGAGAAACATCCCACAGAAAGATAAACAGAATACCAAATAGAGCGAAGACACAGAGAAATATATGTGAAATAAAGGATCCAGTTGAAACCCCACAGGAAAAATCTAATGACAATAGATATGTATAAACTACCTGAGGATGAATTAGGGCAACAGTGATAAACATATTCATGGAAATCAAGAAACCAACAGAGAAGAAAAACAGAACTACAAAACAGAGTGAGAAATAATGAAGATGTCAAAGAAGATAAAACATGATAACTGAACTAAAGAACTTAATAGAAGGACTCAAAAGGAGGATGGATGAAGCCTCCAATAGAATCGATGAAGTAGAATACAGAACAGAGGAATGCACTCAGGCAAGCCAGAAAGAGAAAAAATAATGAAGAAAAATGAAGAAAGCATTCATGACCTATAGGATAACATCAAATGGAGCAACATTTGCATGATAGGGGTGCCCGAAGAAGAAAGAGTAAAGAGGCAGAAACTGTATTTGAAGAAATAATAGCCAAGAACTTCCCTAACCTGAGGAATGAACCAAACCTCCAAGACTTAGGAAGCTCAATGAGTTCCAAACAAAAGAGACCCAAACAAACCTACCCCTAGAGATATTGTCATCAAAATGAGAAAAATGAGTCACATACAAACGAGTCCCCATAAGATTATCAGTGGATTTCTCAACTCTAACTCTACTACAGGCCAGAAGGGAATGGCATGATATAGCACTGAAAGAAAAGGATTTTCAATCTAGGGCAGTATATCCTGCGAGATTATCAATTAGCTCTGAAGAAATGTGGAAAGCTTTTAATATAAGCAAAAGTTAAAGGAATTACTACAAAACCAACTCTACAAAAAATACGAAAGAGGGGCTCTGACGCTGTTATAGGGCTGGCCTGCTCTGGGTCTGCAGGGCCAGCATGATGGAGCTGCTGAATGGATTAAAAAGTATAACCCAAGCATAACTTCTGCTGCATTCAAGAAACAGCCTCTTTCAAAAAATAAGTAAGGGCTCAAAGTCAGTGACCGTGCTATAGTCTTATGTCAATTGAAAAAAAAAGCAGGCAGGAGAGCCATAAAACAGAGTTCCAACTAAAAAGCATAACAAAAGACACCTGGACATTATATAATGATTAAGGGGTCAATCCAGCAATAAGACATAAATCTTATTAACATGTATGCACCAAATGAAGGAACATCAAAATATTATTAGAACTGATGAGATCAACAGCAACATCATAATAATAGGAGACTTCAAAACCCTGCTTAAAACAATGGACAGATTAACCAGGCTGTAGAAACACAGATTTAAATACTTATTTGGAACAGTTAGGTCTAATGGAATTATACCGAACACGTCATCCAGCGACTACAGATTTCAGTTACTGCTCCAGAAGAATGGAACATTCTCAAGATAGATGATACGTTGGGACATAAAACATATCTCAACAAATTTACAAGGATTGAAATCATACCAAGCATTTTCTCTGACCACAATGGCTTAAAACTAGAAATCAACCACAAAAAGAAAGCTGGACCACCCCAAATTAATTGGAGACAAAACAATATGTTTCCAAATGAATCTTGGATAAAAGAGGAATCAAAGAAGAACTTAAAAAAAATTCGAGACAAATGAGAATGAAGACATCAGCTAGCAGAGTCTATGGGATGCAGCAAAAGCAGTACTGAGAGGGAAGTTTATTGCAGTCTAGGCCCACTCCACTTAACATGAAAGATCACAAATAAACAATCTACTCCTACACTTAAACCAGCTAGAGAAAGAAGAACAATTAAAGCCAAATTTCAGCAGAAGAAAGGAAATAATAAAAAATTAAGCAGAAATAAATAGAAAACAAAAAAAGTCAAGAAGATTGATGAAACCAAAAGTTTATTCTTTGGAAAAATAAACAAAACTGACAAACCATTGGTAGACTCAAAAAAAGAGTGAAAACTTCTCATAACTTGGATCATAAAAGAAACAGGAAAAGTCACAACAAATATCACAGAAGTACAAAACATCACAAAAGACTAGTGTGAACAGCTCTGTGCCAGTAAAGTGGACAGTCTTGAGGATATGGACAGATTTTTAGACAAATAAGAGTCTTCCAGCACCGAACCTAAAGTAATTGGAAAACTGAACAGAACAATCACAAGCAAGGATATTGAAGAGGTAATCAAAAGTACCCCTACAAGTAAAAGCACAGGACCAGATGGCTTTTCTAATGTTTTACCAAACCTTCAAAAAGAATTAATACCAATTCTTCTCAAACTTTTCCAAAATATTGAAGAACAGGGAACACTTCCAAATACATTCTATGAAGCTAACATCATGCTGATACCAAAAGCTTATAGAAATGTCACTAAGAAAGAAAATTACAGACCACTCTCTCTAATGAGCATAGATGCAAAAATTCTCAGCATAGAATTCAGCCAGCTGAATCCAGCAATTCATCAAAAGGATCATCCAACATGACCAAATGTATTTATCCTAGGGATGTAAGGATGGTTCATATATGTAAATCTATTAATGTAATATGCCATATCAATAAGAGCAAGGAGAAAAACTGCACAATAATATGATTAGATGCAGAGAAATCTTTTGACAAGATCCAACACCCATTTATGATAAAATTTCGCGTAAAATGGCGATAGAAGGTACATACCTTAACATAATAAAGGCTGTGTACGATATATCCACAGCCAACACTGTAGTCATTGGCAAAAAATTGAAAGCATTTCCTCTAAGGTCAGGAACAAGGCAGGGCTTTCCACTCTCACCACTGCTATTTAATATCGTACTGGAGGTCTTAGCCATAACAATTAGGCAAGAAAAAGAAATGAATCCAAATTGGAAAGGAGGAAGTAAAACTATCATTATTTGCAGATGAAATGAGTACATATATTGAAAACCCTAAAAACTTTTGTCAAAAAACTAATAGAGCTAATCAACAAATGCAGTAAAGTGCCAGGAAACAAAATCAGTGCACAAAAATCCATTGAATTTTTGTACACAATTAACATGCTAGATGAAGATGAAATTAAGAAAACCATTCTTCAAATTAATATAAAAGGAATCAGATATCTTACAATATACTTAACAAAGGACGTAAAAGACCTATACTATGAAAACTACAAGCGCTATTCTTAAAAGCAATAGAGGAGGACACAGAGAGGATGTCCCCTGCTCCTGGCTGGGAAGAATCAACAATGCTAAAATGGTCATCTTACCTAAAACAATATACGGATTTAATTCAAACCCCATTAAAATCCCATGAGCTTATTGCCAGGAAATAGAATAAAAAAATCTTAAAACTTATATGAAACAACAAAAGACCTAAATAGTCAAAGCACTTGTGAGAAAAAAGAACGAATCTGGAGGAATTACACTCCCAGACATTGAGCTATACTACAAAGCAATAGTGATCAAAACAGTATGGTAGTGGAATAATAACAGTCACAGATCAGTAGGCTAGAACTGAATCACCAGAAACTGATTCACACACATAAAGTCAATTAATGAACTGCAAAGGAGCCAAAAGCATACGTCAGTGAAAGGAAATTTTTTTCAATAAATAAAAACCATAAAATTCTTGATAGACAACATAGGAAAGACATTCCATGACATCAGCCTGAGACAGGCCTTTGGGCACTCAACTTTAGTGTCGAGAAACAAAAAGAAAAATAAGCATTTGGGGCTACATCAAACTAAAATGCTTCTTCACAGTGAAAAAAACATCAGCAAAAACAAAAAAGACCACCTACTAACTGAGAGAAGATATTTGCATTTGCTATTTCTGGACAGTGGTGAAGAACACTTGGACTTGGTGATTTGGTTGAGGGCAGAGTGTGTTGACATATATCTAAGGAGTGGAGAAACTGCACAAATGGGGAGCCTACACTATGAGTTTAATTTGGAAAACAAAGTTACTGCAATAAAATACTAAGACAAAAAACAACCCCAAAACAAACAAACTAGGTATTAAAGCTCTGCATAACTATAGTGACTCTGGGTAGTAAATATTAGTTTCCTGCCAGGAGCACCTTTTTCTCGCCACTGCTACTTCAATCTGTTATTAGAATTACTCAGCGATTCTTTCTGTTTGATTTGAAGTTTCATACACCTGCAAATGTAATTTTTAATACTTGATTTTATACTTGAATGTAAAGATTTTTGGTTTTGTTTTAAAAAATAACTTGAAATAACCTACTTTATTATTGCAAGAACCTTTGTGTATTCATTGATTCAACAGATATTTTGACTTAGGATACAACTTTCTCCAGGTGTTTTTGTTTTTGTTTTTTAAGGAAAGGTGTAGGCTGGCATGGTGGTGAGTAGGCAGGCAGGCAGGCAGGAAGAGAGAGGAGGGAGCACTTTATTTTTATTTAGTTGTTCCTCCAAACCCTCCTCAAACCAGGCTGCCAGGGCACTCCTTTCAAGGTTTAGTTTGCCACTTTTTGTTGCTTTTGTCTTACCTTTTATTCTCTTTGTTCTATTTGTTTTATGACTTAAAAAAATTCCTTTACCATCTGTTAGAGAGATCTTAGAGTGAGAACTAAGTCATTATATCAAATTTATTGTCTGTAACTGAAATCCTTAGCTCTTTAAGCATTTTAAGTATTTTTATCTGTATTCTACATCAAAATTATCTTAATGTTATGGATTTTGGTGGATTTCATCAACATCTTATTTTACATGTAAAATTATGCTTATACATTTTAAAATTTAAATGTTTAATTAAATTTTAGTATTAACTAGAATTCAGAGTTAAGCAGTTTTGGTGTTTTTGGTTAAAATCCTGCCATTTAAAAAAGTTCTTAAATGGATGATATAATATTGACTAGTATGAAAATAGTTATAATGGAGCCTAAAATTTTTTTTCTTGTAATGTTATTATTTAATCTTTCTTCAGGGTTATGAAAAGCAGCAGTAGCATTTATAGTTAGTGTTTTTTTTTAAAGGTGATTTTTTTTTTTTTTTTTTTTTTTTTTTTTTTTTTAATGAAAGGTACAGGTAAGAATAAAGGTGAATAGGCAGGTAGGAAGAGAGAGGAGAAAGAAACATTTTATTTTTGTTTAGTTGTTCACAGTGGTTGTTTTCCTCCAGACCTGGAACTTGAACCTAGGGGTATGTGGCCTTGCATGCCTTTGAGATGATTTTAAAATACTTCCTAATACTCTTTATGGTTATTGGAATTTTATAAGAATAATGTAAATGTAAATCATGTCTTTTTAAACTTGCTCTTTTTGAATAATTTGAATGTGATACTTCATTATATACATTTCACCTTGAGATTATACAAGAGAATTTGTTGGAGGGGGAGCATGATTAAATTTGGTAAGACTTAAAAATTCCTTTAAGAATTTTTTTTTTTTGACATTTCTAGGATTTCAAAGATCTTCTTTATAGGTACAGACTGAAAAGTGATAACTACTAAATCATTGTAGCTCTCTTGTGGTTTGGCAAACAACTTCAATGTGCAGTAACTTGCATTCTCTAAAACAATTATGCAGACAAAAGAGTGCAAGCTTCAACCTGTAATAAAACAAAACAATTTAAATACCAAAAATTAATCTCTGTTCTTTTTTATTTTATACTCAAATATTTTTTTGAAATTGCAGTTTTAAAATTTAAAGTTTAAGCTACCAAAGTATAAAGTGCATTCAAAAGATGAGCTTTCTTTATGTCATCTGGCAGCAAATCTTTTTGAAAAAAATATATCTACAATATTATTGGTTCAGGATAAACAGAAATCTTTCTTCATTAGAAACATTTATTAGGGATTTAAAGCAATTTTTAAAACCTAAAGCTACTACTCCTTTCCATAATAAGTTAGTAAATTGGATATGTACAAGAAACCTAAAGCTTTTTTTATTTAGAGGAAGGAAAGTCAATCAACTTTTGTTATTCACAGATACCCTACCTCTAAAAAGCTGGTGTTGATTTCAAAATAGGAAAGCTGAAAGAGGAATGGTTCGTGTAATTTTTAAAAATTTTAATAACATTTTATTAATGTTTAAAGTTCATTCAGCATAGTACACAAATCATAAATGTACAACTTGACAATAATCACAAATAATTATTTTTTAATATATGTTGCGAATGTAGGTTGTTTTGTGTCATTCGGGTATTTGTTTACAAATAAGATACATTATTATTGATATAGTTTGTTCCTTCGGGACTCATTCTGACTAGGCACATGGATGGCATAGACTTGAATCACGTTGCTCGCTGAAGGGGTAGGGGAAGAGAGACAAAATATATAATAAATCATACCCTGGAATATATGCTATACTCCGAGTTAAGGGCAATGTTCTGGAGAGCATCTAGGAGTGGCATGAAATTCATTCTGAGGACAGAACGAAGCCTTGTCAGTGTTTTAAGTTTATTAGGGAGTTAGCTAAGTATATTGGAAATATTGGGGCCAGAGTGAACAGGGTAGCATATATAAATGAAGAGATAGATGAGAGAGATATGAGAGCATTTCACCTTGGAAGAGAACTTTGCAAAGGTTGACAATACAGGGAGAAAGAATATGCAAGAGATGAGACTAGGCTGATGGTGCTGTAAATAAAGAATGTGAATTTATGGTGTCTAAATTTCTCAGTTCTAATAATTATAGTAGAAATAGTGGTAGCGTAAGTAGCAGCTGGACTGACATTTATCAATTGTTTACCATTTGCCATTTAAACTTACCTTAATTTTTAGAGTTAAAACTGGGAACAGTTGGAGTATCACCAGGTGCAGTGCTGGGATGGGGGTATGTTACACCCTCATTGGGGAAACACACCCTGTTGGGCAGTTTGTTGGGTGTGTGTTTGCCCCCAGACTTCCATTGGGCCTCTCTCACTCCAAGTGGGTAAAAACCTGACACTGGCCCTGAGCATCACAAAAGGTTTGAAAAACCATAGTGTAAGGTATTTGGACTGAGAGAGTCTACTCTTCCACTACTTAGGGAGTAAGGGAGAGATTGTATTGTAAATTTACCATACTTCATGTTTTCTTCTCATATGGAGGCAACCTTGGCAAGTGCTAAAGTGATAAGTGTGAACTGGCACAATGTGCAATTACCTTTATCACTTGGAACTTTGAAGGAACTTTAGAAGAATTAAGAGAGAGATGAGGAACAGAAACAGAAGATATACAAAGCAACTCTATTTCACTTATCAGCATAAAAATATGAAACTTTGTCAAGTAGAACAGTAACAAAAATAGACACATTTTTATTGACAGGTAATATTTTATTCAATAACCACATTTTTCACTTGAAACTACTTTTCTGAGAAATTCTTTGTTCTTTTTAAGTTTGTCATAAAACTGAGCAGCTTAATGGGAAATTTATTTTAGTCATCAAAAGACCTTTGACTGTAGCTTCCAAATTATTACCCCTTTCTTCTGACCATACATTATTTATTACAGAAAACACTCATTGCATTGAACTGGTGCAAATGTACCAGAATGACAAAGAATATATTCTACTACAGCATTGATATTTTTTACTAATAAGTGTCTTTCCTTTGCAATGAACAAAAATGTCTTGCCACTTTTCTCATTTCTGCTTTATAAGTTCAAAAGCTCTTTGCAAAAACAAATTTATCAAATAATTGATCACTATTTATTACTTGTCAATCTTTTGGTTTTTTCTTAACTGCATACTGCTCAAAACTGGGCCAAGATGTTTCCAGAATTTAGCCACAAAACTGTTCGAAGCTTTCTTTCCATGGGTCTAGGTATTAAAGATATCTTTCATCATACCTTTTAAATTCTCCCTTTACTTTTTCAGTGTTTTCACCATTTTCTTCAGGTTTTCTCAGCAAGGATTTTGTTCCTAGAGGTACAAATTCACAATTTCTTGTTCTTCAGTATTTGTAATCAGAATTTGCATGTCTTGTTTAATCCCTGCTGCACTGACATTGTCCTCCGCCACAGCCAAGATTACTTTGTTGAAAAGGCTAAGTTGTCTATGTGCAAACCATAAGTATATTTTGCCACCATCAAAGAATTGCTTTATCAGTCTTGGGCAGTACTTGAGAACAGAAATAAGATTTTAAATCATCAAAAATATGAAGAATGATTTCAAATGCTGGCGCCATTGACAAAAATCTGGTATTGCAGTGTTATAATAGTTTTTCGTATTTCACTCTGGCAGAGTCACAGAATTCCTTTAACTGTGTTACACGTACTGTGTATATGTGAAAATATTTGAAAATTTTGACAATAAGTGCTCCAGTGTCAATTGATAATACATCAGTAGCTGTTTAGAAACAGTTGTGTGCAATGTGTGCGCCATAGCCAATGCCAACAGGGTCTTCTCCTACTTTGGTTTTTAATTGACTGAAATATTCTTGCCTTTTTATTTTATGTCACCAAAATTTGTGTTACAGTTGTTACTGCAAAATCCAGCAACTTTTTCCTTCAACCCATGTTTGTCAATAACTGAGATTAAGGCATCAGTCAGGTCTCAGTTATCTTACTGGGAACAGTGTCCAAATCCACAAATTTGACTTGTACCCTTGGTCAGGAATATAATATCAAATCAGGAAAGGTATCATTTTAGTATCTTTTCTGTTGAAGCATCCATAGAAATAGTCACATAGTTTGCTGCTTCTAGATCTTCAGCAAGTTCAGATTTGGCCACTGGTGCAGTTACATTTAAAATCATGGCTTCACATTTTCATTTGTGCTAGATGAAAATTTGGCTCAAAGAATTTTGAGACCAACTTTGAGGAACAGTTGGATGTCTTGAAACTCAAGACATGAAAAACTGTATGAATGCAAAGGTGGCTTCTTCAGCAGCACTGAGAAGTTCCATTTGATTATTTCTTACCTTTTAAAAAAGTATCTGATAATGAAGATGTAGTAACTGAGGCAACTCTTGCCCTGTCTGTGATTGCAAGTGGTTTTTAGTATTTAACCAGTCATCATGTTCCACAGAGAACGCCAAGGCAATGATCACATTTTACCCTCTCCATTCAAAGATTTTATTAAAAAGGGTAATCCTGTCCAAGTTCTTTGGTAAATATGTATCCTCTATTTGCCATTACTAAAGTAAATTAGAATTAAACAAAAAATTTTGTGTTTAATTCTTTGCTTTCCTTCCCCCCCAGCCCCAGGTCTCAAACCCAGGCCCTTGGGCTTTACAAGGCCTGTATTTTAGCTGCTAAACCAAAGGGGTGTATCAGTAAATTAGAATTTTTAAAATAAATATCTAAATATTTGCCTAAGATCAGAAATACACAGAAAAGTTGACAGTCCCACATACATGAGCTATGACCACTGACCTGTATAAATAGATGGAAGAGTGCTATTGACCCACAGCAGAGCTGGTATGCGGGGGCAGGCACCATTACTGAGTTGATACAAACATAAACTGTAGCTTCTGGAGTAATGCAAAGCTCAGAGCATCCTAGTCTTAAATAGCAGAATTTCACCTTAGGTACATTAAATTTGCTGATAACCACCAAAGTTCTGATATTAATGTGTATGAGAAAATCTTACATTGTAAACAGGACAAATTAACTTTTAGCAAACTGTGATTAAAACCCAGACAGAATTTCAACAGTGTTCAGGACACTGGGACAATGTTACTAGACTGGGACAGTCCCAGTCAGACTCAGACAGATGGTGACCCTAGTGCCATTGTACTGTCCTAAGTATTTACTTCTCTCATTTAATTTTTAGTGTCCTTACTATCTTATTTCCATAAAGTATTTTATATTTGAAGAGCTAAAACAAGTTAGCATTATTAGCAGCTTTATTAAAAAAGTCATCCTTTGTCTTAACTTGTGGAAATGATGAACTATAGATGACATCACATGTTTGAAATGAGACAGGCTTGTAATGATTTTTCAAAACAGTAGTTTCTTATTTTTTCCAACAGATTATTAACATATATAAATTATATATTCAAAATGTACAGTTTGATTAAGTTAGATATCTAACACATCATAACCAAGATAATGATCTTATCTCTCTTACTCTAAGTTTCATGTCTGTTTGTAATCCCTGCCTCTTGACCCTGCTTTGCCCCTTCTTTCCGAACAAGCAAGTACTCATGTGCTTTTTGTCATTATAGGTTTATTTACAAATTTCTTAAATATTATCTTGGATCTGTTTTTCAGTTTCTTTAAGTGTTACATGTTACCAATAAATATGTCATTGTTTTAAATGACTGAATTGTATTCTCTCCTAACGTCTGGTGTATTTTTTTGAGATGGTTCCTCCCTTTTAGATATTTCTATTATTTCTAGATTTCTGATAGTCATACAACAAATATTTATCAAACTTGCTGTCAGGTATGTTTAAAGATTTGACTTGACTAAGGCAGATAAAGGACCCTGCCTGTAGGCATTTACTTGGCAGAGGAAGACAGAGTGTGAATGAACAAAAGAAGGAATGAATGTGTTAGATTTCTAGTCAGTACCTTGAAGGAAATAAATAGGGGAGATGTGCTAGAGTGCTTGGGTTGTGGTAGGGAGTTGCAAGCTGCTTTAGACAGCCAGGTCTGGAAGACTTTTCTTGAAAGAGTAGCCTGAGAAGACCTACAGAAGGAGCAGCTTTAGAAGATGACATGATAGGGCAAAGGCTCTGACGTGGTCCTATTACTTCACAGAGTAGTTACATTTCAGAAATGTCATGAGTGAATGAAAGGGTGTGATATACTGAGTGAGAGGGTGAAGTTCCTTGGTAACTATAATAAAATACAACTAAAAATAATTAAAGAAGTCGTTACGTAGATAATGGATAAGTTACAGAAACGCAGAGAAAATTTGTCCATTCATTCAACAAACACTGAGCTACGTCCCAGGCAGTGTTGTTTATGTACTAAGGACACAGGAGTAAACAAAACAGATAATAGACCCTTCCCTAATAGTGCTTCTCTGAGACAGATATTAAGCAAATATAAAATATTAGATAGGTGTTAAGTATTTCTGAAGAACAGTGGAAGTGCATTTAACTATTTTAATTGGTTTAAAATTATTTCCAATATGTATTACCCCAATACTTACAACATTATTCTGCTCTATGTTTAATACTAAGAAGGGGGAAGAAATCAATGAATGTACCTACATATTTCAGTCTTACTGAATTCATTTCCCAATTGTATGCAGGTGATCTCATCCAGTTTTGCAATTTTAGCTGGCATCTACTTGTAACTGATAATTAGAACTATCCTTTCACCAAGAATCTTCTTTCGTACCATTTTATATGTCAAATGGATGTCTGAAAGCATATCGAGATTAAATATAGAAGAGAGATTACTCATCCCACCCCCAGCCCCAATCTGCTTTATTTTACATGTCTCATCACGTTTTGTGCTGTATGGTGTATGTCCTAGATTCAATGCTCTAGCGTCATCTGTTTTAGTGCCTTAGCTCTAATGTTGGGCCAAGGACGGAAGTGTATATAGTGCACAGAATTGATGATTTTTGATTGTACAGATAAGAAACAAAAGAGGCTTAGGGGAAAAAAAAGTACAGGATGAATTTAAGAAAAGTGGGTTACTAATATGTTGCAATTTGACCACAAAATCAGTGTTTTTTTCCCTGAGTATTTTTCTGTGGCTTGACAATATTTATTTGAACTTTTTACTATAAATGTATATTATAATTTGGGTCATAAAATATTTTAAATGTAAATAAATAAGGTTTTGGAATGAAAAGATTTTCTGTAAGTCTGGTGTACTGAGATTTCAGAATTTATTTCCTTAGGTTTTTTTTCTTAAGAAGTTTTGTTGGATGAACCCTTGTGGCTCAGCTAGCAGAGATGCTGGCATCCAAACTGCATACAGCCTCAGTCCCCAGGTTCACTCTCCGGATCCAGGCTGAAAAACCAAAATGAGCAATGAAATATTTTTTCCCCTCTTTTTCCTTCCTCCCTTAAATGCTTCCTCCTTCTCTTCCTTTCTTCCTCTCTTTAAAAAAAAAAAAAAAAAAGATTATATTAACTTTTTATTTCTCATTCTCAGATTTATTTAAGTGAATTAATAATTTTTGTGACATCTCTTTATAGAAGGCCCTTTAAATTTTTCTAATATTTCAGGTGAAGATGTCATTTTTTAGTATTAATTTTTTATTTCTGATATAAACGGGCTGATTATATATACCGTTTTAAATGGGACAGTACCATTTGTTTTTATATTTCCTGACCGTCAGTTTTGTCCCATTTTTGCTAAACCAGGACTGTCTGTAATGTGGGGCAAAGGGGGCAGTTGTGTGACCCTGGGCCCACTCTGTTGAGGGCCCCAAAAGCCCCATCCCGTTTGTCTCAAGGAAATATGGTCAGTTTGTGGTATATAAATGCTTTATTAGGAAATGGAAAATTTTGTTAATATTTGTAAGACTTTCCAGGTTGTAAATGATTTTTAACTTCTTTTCTAGGTTTGCTAAAATTTTGCACTGTAGGTTTTTGTGGAATTGGGAGCCTAATTGATTTCATTCTTATTTCAATGCAGGTAAGTTTAATTTTAACCTGCAAGGTGAGCTACTTTTACATTCCAGTGTGAATTCTGTGATCTTCTTCTGGTATATATTAAATATTAGGAAGTAGCTAGGAATGCTTTTTCAGTTTTTTTTCAGGTGCTAGATCTAGGAGTCGCAGCCATGTTTCCCAGTAGCATTTCTCAGTCTGTGCTCTACTGATTAGTAGCTTTAAAAGACATAAGGTCATATAAAAAGGATTCTGTCCTAAAATATAATTTGTAAATGTGAGTTCCACTGAGTTAAATGCCTTTATTGAATAACTTCTCAGGATATTTATAACATATATTATGAATCTCTAAGAGGAATTGAGGCTGTTTCTCAAATTGTTCCTTTTCCTGGTGGTCAAAGCCACATTATCTATTACTATAATAAGATATTCATAAGATTTTGATATTTATATATAAACATGGAAGTAGAAACAAGATTTTCTTTTGCACTGGACATGTACTCTACTAATATTCTCTTGGTTGCAAATTATAGAAATTAAAATCCAGGTAACTTAAGCCAAAAAGACAAAAGAAATGTCTTGGGCACTTTGTAGAAAACTAGGAGTAGGGCTGACCTCAAGCAAGATCAAATCCATATAATCAGATGATACACTCAGGACTCTCCTTATATCACTGCTTCTTATTAGCCTCATTTTCTTCAGCTTAGTGTATATGGGGAGGCATAGTTTGTAAAATACTGTTCTTAAACATTTAAAAGTACTACCAGATGTTTTCTATTAAATTATACTGAATTGGTTGTGGTCATGAGGACTCTTAAATTAGAAAAAGAGATGAATTTATCACCACAAATGTCATAAAATATCAATTCAGTAAGCATTTATGGAACACCTAATGTCTTCAACAAGTATATATGTATTCATCAATTTTGCTCTTCTTTATCCTGCTCTTCATACAGTGTTTCCACTCCTCATTCTGTCTGCTTGATGCTATACTTAGGCTTTAGAAGAAGTCAAAGTCTAGGAGATTTTTGGTACAATACTGTAACTCCTTACAGTGCCATATTGTGAGGAGGAGGCAGCATATGGACCAATAAGAGACCTGAATTAAACAAGGAAAATATTTGGTTTTAAAGTTGGAATTTTCTGTCTTTATTCATAAACATGCCTAACCAAATATCCTGCCTTCTCTGATTGTGAGACAGACAAGCAGGCATGAAGAGGCTAAGGTACTTACTCACATATGCTTGGAAATTCATTTCTTACTTTAAAACAAGGATACAAGGAATTTAATATATTACTGGGATTCTTAAAGAAATCTGGAATTTAATGTCTTTAAAAGCTAACTAACCATTTAACATTTTCACATGAGGTTCTTTGGTTCATTGTTTTGTAACTATATCAAATTATACAGCTGATTTGATTCAACCACTGTTTTCTGGTACATGTATGCCTATACTTTTCAGAATAAATCATTCTTTTCTTAAAGATCTGGAATTGAGAATATCACATTAAAAAATATGGATGTAGAATTAGAGTGCTAACACTATTTTCTGTAGTAAATTTCCCTAAACAAGACATTTAATAGATATGACCATTTTAGACTGCTTTCACATTGGGAAAAAAATCAGTTTTCAATTATCGCTCGATAAGACATATAGCCTTATTTAACATAAGGAAGTATCTCAGGATAAAATTGTTAGCAATGTTTTTCAAATTCTAAGCATCATGGAAGAAATTACTTTTATTTTCAATTCTATTAACTTTACATAGTAGATTTTTTAAAGGGCTAATGCTTAAATAAGCAGCAGACATTTACAAAAGCCGAGCCTCCAAGAAACTCGTTGATTTTGTAAATATATCAGATTCATCAACTTGTGTTTGGTTTAATATTTAATGTATCTTCATTTTAGCACTGGATTATATTCTGCTTTGTTGTTTTTTTGTTTTGCTTCTCTGAATCTTATACACCAGGTTTGACTTTTCACACATAAATTTCTTAAGGGGAAAAAAATCTTTTATTACTCCCTATAGCACTAGGAATCTGCTAAACAATAAATTTTTGCTGATTTGAACTGAAAGCAGCATAACTTGTAAAAAATGTGGCCTTATGCCAATATAGAAAAGAAGAGAAGAAATGTGTTTTGTTTTTTTTTTAATTAATTGCCTTCCTTTAGGACTTTAAAGTTCTAGATTACGTAGGGTCACTTAAAGGTAATGATAAAATATAAATAATAGATTTTGTGCCATCATTGACAGTGGGTTTCATGCACACTAATTAGGTATAAATTCCCTAGGAATTTGTAATCTAACAAACCCAAGAGTCCTCCGATAATAAGATTCTACATGGTATCAGAAATAAAATGATAAAATGGTATCAGAAATAAACTGCAGGCTTATAATAAAAAAGTTATCTGAATTTCATTTAAATTCTTTGAATTTTATTAAAATTTTTAAAAGCCTAGCTTTTCAATTAAGAACATTGACAAGGCTGAGGTTATAGGCTATTTTCTGTATAAGCCTGCTTTTTTTCAGAAACATAGTCTATACCCTTGCCCTGTGAAATAAATGCTTTTGATCAGAAGAGTCTATATATGTAATCACCCTAAAATCTATTATCAGTACTAGAAAAGTTGGTCAAAATCCTTGATAGTTTACTAGATGTAGGACAACAATATATAGAAACCAGTGGGCATGTTATAGATAGCAAGTCTTTTAAATAGCTGTTCATTTAAAATTGGTGTGACTTATTGGGAAAATAAACTGGAAAACCAAGGAGACTTACTATTTTTGTAGTTTCTACTCTGTCATGTGACCTTAATTAAGCAGATGTCGTTTAGTTCACTTCAGGTAGATTCCTATTTAGTGAATTAATGTTCAAAAAATAAAAAGTAGCTTAAATTGTTTTTGAGACTAATCCCAAAACTCTGTTTTCCTTAGAAAATACTAATGGTGAATTTTATTCTTTTCTTCAAGAATGATGTTTATATTGTTCATTTAAAATTAATAGTAACAAATCTTTAAATTGAAAAAATTACAGAAACTTAAACTGACTTTAATAATATGGTAGTTTATTATATAATATACCAAGAATCCAGAGGTAGAGTGGTTCTGAGATTTGTTAATTTAGAACTAAAAGGCATAATGAACCCAAATCCATCCATTCATCCTTCCTTCCCTTTTCCTTTTTTTCCTCTCTTCTTCCCTTCCTCCCTTCCACCTTTCCCTCCCTCTTTTCATTCCTGTTTCCTTCCTTCTCTTTGCTATTTTCATACTCTTTGGTTAAAGTCACTTACTTATATAGTTAATTTTAGAAGCAGAGAAAGACCTGTTTCCCCTCACACATGTCTTCTAAGGGCAGATAGACCCCACAGTGAACTTGCCTCATTGGTGACTGGCCAGAATTACATTTCATGACCCAACTGAATAGATCTCTGAAAAGAGAATTGACATTAGATAGAACACCACTGCTAAAGCTGGTTGCTAAAGAACCAGAATAGTTTGAGGGGGGAAAAGTGCTATAAAAAGATTGCCAAATTATATATAAAATTAGATCATATAATCAAGTAGTAATATTACAACCTTTGGGACTAGCGTCTTTACCAAGCAGGGGAAACAAAATACTATTTCCATTTTTTGCACAAGTTAACTGCTTATTAAAAGGTCATTCAATCATATATTTATTTTTTCTTCAGCTTCGGAATATCTTTTTTAATATATATATATATATATATATTTTTTTTTTTATCGTAGTAACTTGTTCTACACATTAAGGTAACCTCATATGTTTAGGTTCTCCATTCCTCAGATACATGTCAGCACAACCTGCCCTCCACCAAATCACCAAATATTCTTCACCACTGGGCTCTACCACCATTTGCCCATTTGCCCACGAGCACCCCACCACCACCGCCCCTGGCCACCACCAGGCCATTCCCTGTTGGTAACAAGTGTCTAAGGTTGGTTTTGTTTCATCCTTTATTTTCCTTTGTCTATTCACGTTGCACTTTATAAGTGATGTCATCTGGTATCTAACTTTCTTCTTTTGACTAATTTATCATAATCCCCTCTAGATCTATCCATGTTGATTTGAATGACAGGATTTCATCTCTTCTAATGGCTGTGTAGTATTCCATTGTATATATGTACCACATCTTTATCCATTCATCTGCTATTGGGCACTTAGGTAGTTTCCAGTTCTTAGCTGTTGTGAACAGGGCTACAGTAAACATGCGGCTGAATAAATCTCTGCGAATGAGTGTTTTTTGCATCTTTTGAGTAAATACCCAGAAGTGGAATGGCAGGATCATATGAGATTTCCATCTTCAACTTTTTGAGGAGTCTCCAAATTGGGATCTCCCAATTATTCTCCATAGGTGTTGCACCAAGTTACACTCCCACTACCAGTGCAAAAGTGTTACCTTTTTTCCACATCCTCACCAATATTTGTTTCCAGACTTTTGGATAATAGCCAGTCTCTCAGGTGTAAAGTGATACCTCATTATTGTTTTCATTTGCATTTCCCTTATAGCCAGGAAGTTGTGTGCCTATTGGCTAATCTGTATATCCTTTTTAGAAAAATGTCTCTCCAATTCTTCCCATTTTTTTATTGGATTGCCTGTTTTTCTGTTAATGAGTTTTATGAGTTCTCTGTATATTTTAGATATTAAGCCCTTATCAGAAATATGACATTCAAATATCTTTTCCCAGTTACTAGGTTGCCTTTTTGTTTTGGTGGTATTGTTTTTTCACTGTGAAGGTTTTTAGTTTGATGTAGTGCAAGTTGTTTATTTTTCTTTTTGTTTTCCTCGATGCTGGAGTTGAGCCCCCAAACCTCTCTATGACTGATATCATGGGAAGTTTTTTTCTGTGTTGTCTTCCAATAATTTTATGATCTCTGGTCTTACGTCCAAGTCTCAGGTCCATCCATTTTGACTTAATTTTTATGACTGTTAGAGTGGTCTAGCTTCATTCTTTTGCATGTGGCTGTTCAGTTACCCCAACATCGTTTATTGAAGAGACTTTTCTTTCTTCATTGTATACTTTTGGCTCCTTTTGTCGTAGATTTAATTGACTATGTGAGTGGGTCAGTTTCTGGTGATTTAGTTCTAGTCCACTGATCTGTGCCACTGTTATTATTCCAGTACTATACTGTTTTGATCACAGTTGCTTTTTAATATAGCTCAATGTCTGGGAGGGTTATTCCTCTAGATTCATTCTTTTTTTCTAATAATTGCTTTGGCTATTTGGGATATTTTGTTGTTCTATACAAATTTTAAGATTTCTTGTTCTATCTCCTGGAAATAAGCCCATGGAACTTAATGGGGATTGCATTAAATCTGTATATTGCTTTTGGAAAGCTGGTCATTTTAATGACTTTGATTCTTCCCAGCCATGAATAGGATATGTCTTTCCATTTCTTTGTGTCCTCTTCTATTTCTTTTAAGAAGGGCTTACAATTTTCATTGTACAGGTGTTTTGCTTCTTCTGTTAAGTATATGTCCAGGTGTTTTATTCTTTTAACTTCCATTTTAAATGGTGTGATTTTTGTGATTCCATTTTCTTCTGACATGTTATTTATGTATAAAAATGCAACTTATTTTTGTACATTGCTTTTGTAGCCTGCCATTTTACTGTATTCATTGATGAGTTCTGAAGTATTTTGACAGTTTTGGGGGTTTTCAATATATATAATCATGTCATCAGCAAATAATGATAGTTTTACTTCCTCTGTTCTAGTTTAGATTCCTTTAATTTCCTTTTCTTGCCTAATTGCTCTGGCTGAGAACTCCAGAATGATGTTAAATAGCAGTGGTGAGAGTGGACAGCCTTGTCCTTAGAGGAAATGCTTTCGATTTTCATCATTGACTACCATGTTGGCTGTGGAGTTTTTGTATATGGCCTTTATTATGTTGAAGTGTGTACCTTCTGTTCCCATTTTATGGAGGGTTTTTATCATAAAAGTGTTTTGGATCTTGTCAAAAGCTTTCTCTGCATCTAATGATGTTCTCTTTCCTCTTGTTGATATGGAATATTTCATTAATAGATTTACATATGTGGAACCATCCTTGCATCCCTGGATTAAATCCCACTTGGTCATGATGGATGATCTTTTTATTGCATTGTTGGATTTGTTTTAATAATGCTTTGTTGAGAATTTTCACTTTGTTCATTAGAGATATTGGCTTGTAATTTTCTTTCTTGGTGATATCTCTGTCAGCTTTTGCTATCAGTGTGATGTTAGCCTCATAAAAAGCATTTGGGAGTGTTCCCTATTCTTCAATATTTTGGAAGAGTTTGAGAAGACTAGGTGTTAATTCTTCTCTGAAGGTTTGGTAAAACTCATTAGAAAAGCCATCTGATCCTGGGCTTTTATTTTTAGGGAGACATTTGATTACCTCCTCAATTTCTTTGTGATTTTTCTGTTTAGTTTTCTAATTTCTCCCAGTATTTTTCTAGCCATCTATCCATGTCATCAAGGTCTACTTTGTTGGCATAGAGTTGTTCATAGTAGTCTCTTAAGATGTTTAGTATTTCTGGTATCTGTAATAACTTCTCCCCTTTCTTTCTGATTCTTGTTTTGAGAATTTTCTCTTTTTCAATTTGTGATTCTAGTCAATGGTTTGTCAATTTTATTGTTTTTTTTTTAAAGAACCAACTTTTGGTTTCATTGATCCTCTTGATTGTTTTGTTTTGTTTTGTTTTCACTTTTGTTTATTTTTGCTCTAATTTTGATTATTTCCTTCTGCTGATTTTTTACTTTAATTGTTCTTCTTTCTCTAATTGTTTTAAATGTAGAGTTGGTTTGTGATTTTTCTTGTTTCTTGAAGTGGGCCTGAATTGCAATGAACTTTCCCTAATCTTAGTTCTGCTTTTGCTGCATCCCACAGATTCTGGTAGCTGGTGTCTTCATTCACATTTGTCTCTAAGTATTTTTTCAGTTCCTCTTGATGTCCTCTTTTACCCAAGAGTCATTCAGAAGCATATTGTTTAGTTTCCAATTAATTTGGGGTGGTCCAGCTTTCTTTTCGTGGTTGATTTCTAGTTTTAAGCCATTGTGGTTTCCCACTCTGATTGTGTTGCTGTCCATGTCTCTCATCAGATCTAATAACACTTGTTTAAAGTATTTTTACTCCCTCATTTGGTGTATGTATGTTAATAGGCATTATTAACCCTTTAATCATTATATAATGTCCATCTCTGTATTTTGTTATGCTCCTTAGAATGAAGTCAGTTTTACCTGACAGGAGTATAGCTCTGCTGCTCTTTTGTGGTTGCCATTTGACTGTAGGATTGACTTCTACCCATTGACTTTAAGCCTTTGTTTTCTTTTGAAAGAAGGTGGGTTCCTGAATACAGCAGAAGGTTGGGTTATGCTTTTTAATTCATTCAGCCACTCTGTGCCCTTTGGTGAGGTCAGTCCATTAACGTTTAGGGTGATTATTGATATGTAGCTACTTATTGTCATTTTATGATTTGTCTTCTGTATGTTGCTCCAGACAGTGCCTTTATACTTCTGTCTTTTCTTAGGTCGGATGGGAATAGTTATATTTTGATTGGTTTCCTTTCTTGTTTTCTTCTTTGCTTTTTCCCTGGGGATGTATTTTGAGGTTATCCTGTAGTTAACATTAAAAATTCTATGTTTAGTTCTTATTTTTATTTAAAGCAGATCAGTCTTCCACTCTACTCATTCCAACTATCTCCTTTTTTGTTCTCTTCCCTTTCTCTCCACTTTTTATATTTGTAGTCAACTGTTTTTATGTGGGGTTTCTTTAAACTTTATAGAGCACTCATTAGTATTTTTTGCAAAGCTGGTTTTGTGGTGATGAATTCCTTTAACTTTTGCTTATCTGAAAAGCTTTTTATCATTCTTTCAGTTCTGAATGATAATCTCAAAGGGTATGGTATCCTAGGTTGAAAATTCCTTTCTTGCAGTACTTTGAATGTATCATGCCATTCCCTTTTGGCCTGTAGAGTTTCAGTTGAGGAATCCATTCTTACGGGGACTTCGTTGTCACGGTTTTCTCTGGCTGCTTTTAAGATTCTTTGTCTTATATTTTTGACATTTTGATGAAAATGTATCTAGGTGTAATTGTATCTGAGTTTCTTTTCTTAGGAACTCGTTGAGTTTCCTGGGTTTCAGCTTGTTTAATTCTGGTTTGGGAAGTGCTCAGCTATTATTTCTTCAGTTTCTGCCCTCCTTTCTCTGCCTTCTCCTTCTGGGACCCTTATGATGCAGATGTTGTTTTCTCTTGATGTTATCCCAAAGATCTCCAGTGCTGTCTTTGTTTCTTCGTATTTTTATCAACTTTGCAGGCTTGCTTGAGTGAGCTCCTCTGCCCTGCCTTCCAGATCGCTGATTCTAATGGAAGCGTCATCCATCCTATTATTTAGTCTGTCTATTGGGTTTTTCAGTTCAGCTGTTTTATTCATTTCTGTGATATCTTGCTTCATTTATTCTCTTTCTTTTTTTGATATTCTCTTTTATTCTATTTTTTCTGGATTCCCATGAGTATATTAATCGCTGTTACTTTAAATTTATTTTCAGGTTGCTTGCATATGTCTGCTGTATTCACATTTTCCCTTGTTTTTTTTTTATTGGATTCATCATTTCATGTATATTTCTCTGTGCCTTTGCTCTAGTTGGCATTCTGTTTATATCCCTATGTGTTTGGTTTCCCTGCAGTGATGGTGTTGTATGGTGTGAGCTCCTTGCTGTTGTCCCACAATGGCAATCAGCTTGCAGTCCTACTTCTATCCACTGGGTGGCACCAGTGGGTAGCACTGCGGTTTAATCCCTTCAGGGAGCCTACCTTCTTCTTCATTTGGGGGGGTAGGGGGGTGGGGGGCGATATCCAGTGGGTGGATCCTAAGACTGGCGCAAAATGATGGTGGGAGGGAATTTTCCTAGCTGCCTTCCAGCTATGGTGGCACCCAGCTTAATATCCCCATTTGGGCTCCAACGTAGTCCCCAGAGCACTGTCTCTTCTTCCACCCGGAGCCAAGACAGTTTCCCCTGTCTCCTTGTCCTGGCCCCGCTGGGTGGGCTTCTTGCTGCCTCTGCAGTGGCTCTGCAGGCCTGTTCGCATTCTCCCACAGCTCCACCCCATGGCCCTGGCTCCTATGCTGTCTTGAATCTGCGCTTTTTAGCCTTATACTGGGACGTTTTTATCTACCCTTTGCTGCCACAAAAGTTGCCCGTCTCCACAGACACTTTGCCTGCCCTTCTTCCTTACTTGCTTCTGCAGAATAGGTGCATTTCTAATTGCTCCGTGCGAAGGATCTGAATCTTGCCCAAACTAGCTCGCCACCTTCTCTCTCTCTCTCTCAATACTTTCTCTCAGCAGGAGTAAATGAAATTGTCAGGGGAGATGGCACAGGAAGAAAAAGATAAGAGGATAAAAGACTCAGTTCCACTCTGCTATGCACACATTCCACATTTGGGTTTTTTATTTATTTATTTTTTTAAACCACGGTTTTTCACCTATTTCTACTGGATGGGCTTTACTTTTACTTTATTAATTCCTCATATAGTCTCAAAATTTATAACTTCCAGTCATGTTGCCTTACAACAGTGTCCCTCAACTCCAGGTTTATAGCCCCTTAAAGAGTTGTTTGGTTTTTTTTTTTTAATTCCCACCCTTCACACATCTTTAAGTTGACTTTTAAATTTTCCATCATAAAGTTTAAATAGTTGCAAAGGATATAATTTCTAGTTTGCAAATATTGGCATATTTAAATAAAACTGTTACATCAATTTAAAAATGTATCTAACAGCATATAAATACCAAAACATTTTAAATGTCATTTACTTTTAAAAGACATTAATGAACCCTTCACTAACTATTGTAATTTTTACATTGTTTCTTTGTCTCTTTGGAATTTTATATCTATTTCCCTTCTCCCACAGAATGTTAATCCTAACCATTTTATTCATTAAAATTAAAAGATTTAAATTTTTCTATGATTTCTGAATTGAAGTGTCATTATAAATACTAATTAAATGCAGTTGATCCAATGAAGGTTAGCAGAGACAGGCAGGCAGGAAGTGAAAGGCAAAAGAAACATTTTATTTAGGTATTCATCTTGGTTCCTCCCCAAGCCCCGGGTCTCAATCCTGGATCCTTGAGATTTATGTGGACTACATTTAGCGACTTTATCCAGTAGGCCACCAGGGTGCTCCTCAACAACTTATTTTTAAATAAAATAATGTAGAATATCATTAGGAATACATCTTTTGAACAAGGTGTGGCAGAGCATACTTTTGGACTCTCGATTAAAGTAGTTTTTCTAAGTGCCATATTTTGAACTCTCCCTTGGTTTAGTACACCAGAAGTTTTTACCCCTCAAGCAGTGTAGCATCGTAAGACTCCAGGTATGCTTTGATAGGCTTTACTTTTTAGTGTTGTCAAGTTGGAGAAAGGACCACAGTGAAACGGCAATAGGAAATAGTGTGATGCCTCCACCACAGCATGCTATGATTGCAAAGAGCATTTATGAGAATTAAGAATCTTAAAATTGATTCTCTTAAAGCTTTCTGGGTCCACATGCACCTTTGGAAATCTTTGTGTACCTCTAAAGCTAAACAATAATTTGTAGAGGTCATGTTTACTGGATTGTCACAAATGTGATTAAGTGGACAAAATGATGGTATTGAGCATGTGCTTCTTTTATTTTTCAATCCTTTGCCATTCCATGTGGTACTAATAGGATTATCAGCCGCACTATACCTCATCTCTTATATGGAGCCTGACCTGGCAAATCATATTAATCCTGATCCCTTGGATATAGTAATTTGTCCAGCAATAGGCATAAAACCAAGCAGTTTAGTCAGTTCTTCCCTGGAATTGGTATATAAACACTGGTGAAGAAAATTTTACATTCTTTTGGGGGCTGCTGAGCTGGGAAGATGTGAATTTGGAACTATTGGCAGCGAGTTGGGGTGCCCATCTGTAGAATGAAGCAGCACTAAGCAAAGAGGGAGGGGGACTGGACAAGTATCTTATGGGGCATATTATGTCATTTCTTCTGTTCTTGGTTCCTGTAGCTCTTTTGATCCTGTGAGCTTCCCCAAGCATCTCTTTCAAGCTACATAAGTCACAGTATTTGTTTTCTTAGTACTGAAATTATTTATTAATAGCAGAAAAGTAAACCCAAAGTATTGTGACAATATGTTGTGTAAGATGAGTAATTTTGAAAATTCTCTCTTCTAGATTGTTGGACCTTCAGATGGAAGTAGTTACATTATAGATTATTATGGAACCAGACTTATAAGACTGAGTCTTACTAATGAGACATTTAGAAAGACACAGTTATATCCCTAAATAATTTTCAAAGAAACAGTAAGTGATATGTATATTAATCTTAATTATAGCATATTATATGTATAAAATGATGAGAATTTTAGAACCATGAGAAATTAAAGAGATTATCTGTGTTGTAAACCGCTCATTTTGCTTATAGAGAAACACTAGTCTATATATATCTGAAATCTCTCTAATCTTGTATGATTGTTACAATGAAAGTATTTATTGTAGACTATTCAGTACAGCATGCCTTTTCTGCTGTTCTTCTCTCCAAAGATCAGTATGATTCTTAAATCTCTTCTTTTCTAAAGTTTAAAGCTGATAGAGTCTCAATCCTGAACTACTAAGAATACTTATTCTAACATCAAGTTTGGCCCTATTCATGAGATATATTTATTAGCCTCAACTTTAAATAGGCAATACATTTAAAGAAATCAGAGATATCATTAGTCTTCCTGGTCAACTCTCTGGTTCTCTGGGATTCCACTACTATAGGTTTTTATTTCCATGATGATACATTAGTCTATTCTAATAAATCATTCTTCAGTAGTGCTCATTTTTTTTTTCAGGATGTTGGTGGGCTGCCAGGAAAATAATTCCCTGCAATGGAAAAGTCCTATACAGGGGATGGCATACTTCTTAGGTTATATTTCACTTTGAGCTATATACAAGCTTTTTGCAAGAGAACGCAGAAAGACAGGCCAGATATTTTGACCACAGTCATACTAGAGTTTTCAGTAGGCTTTATCTCAGAGTTCTTCTAGAAGCCAGGAAGGAATAGATATTTGTTTTCTATGTAATAGTATAGACATACAATTTTGCCTTTAAGGTAGATGTTTTTTTCTGCATGGCACATTCATGAGACATACTTAATAGTTGTTGTCCTGAAAGTTGAACAATGACAAGACTCAGTCAAGAATGAGGAACTTGTTCAACTGATTGTCCAAAAGTTTTCCAGATATTTTCTTACAAAGCATAGGAAGTTTTGGAAGTAAATTGAAATGAAATTTAGAGATCCATCTCCCTCCATGACCAGGGAACAAATTGAGACCTGAAAAGCTGAGACTAAGAAACAGAATTACTTCGTGCAAAACCGAACCTAGAATCTAAGTCTTCTGTGCATTCCACTGGTTATTCTTCACCTCCCATCCCACTCCCAGCCCCACCAACTATATTTTTATATTAAACATCTTCAGTTTTGAAATTATCACTCCTACTTTATAAGGATTGTGTAGTTTCACATAACCTTATTTTCATACTGTAAATTATTGTCTCTTTTAAAAGCATGTAGATGATTTGAGAACCATAATGTGTAAAAATTAAGCAAATGCAATTTAAAAAGCAATCTCATTCTTTGCAGACTATTATATAAACATTTAATAGGGATTCCAGATTCAGATGTAAAATTTAGAACTTGAAGGGCCCATTGAAAAGGCAGATCTCTTCATTGTCTGTCATAGAATCACTAAGTGTATATAGAAGTACTCCAAGCATAAGAAAAAAGCCTTGCATAAATGAAGCATTAAAATATGTGCATATAAAAAGTAAGGTTTATCTTATTATTGCATTTATGTGGTAAGCATGCAGTATTTGGAGACATTTAGTAACAAAAATATTTTCATCGTGTTTTACAAAAAGTGTGTATCATAACATCACTGGATACTTTTAAAGTAATTTGACTTAACATAATTCTTTTTTTTCTGTTTTAGGACTTGGACCTCCTTGATTATAATAGAAAATTCTGTGTGAATTTCCAGATTTCCTTTTTCCTTCTTCATATAACACTTCATGGATTTATTTAATTTTTTTGTTGTTGATATTTTTGTGTTGTTGTTTTAGTTGAAAGCATATTATTCTGAGATTTATTTATCAGAACTTTTCTTTGAAAACTGTATAACAGTCTCTCTTAGCTACTGTCTCTATGAGATAGCTTATTACCCTGATATTCTTTAATGTCTTTTCCAAAGGCAAGTAGCTACTTGTCATTTTTTGCTTCTGAAAAATAAAACTATGACTTACTCATATTTTTTAGTGCTTTATTAAGAAAATCTTCTTAACTGTTGAATTCAAGCTGTCTTCTCTGCTTTTAATCCTTCAAAGAAGTTAATCCATGGTGCGAGAAAATACCGTGTAGAGTGCCTGGGGTTGCAGTCTTCTGTAGAACAACCCACTTGTTCTGGGGCAGCTTTCAGAACTGTCTTTGCCTTGGTATCCAGGGAGCTCAAGATCATCAGGGAGTCTGAAACCTTGCAGTAACTTGGATATTTCTGGCACTGATTCAGGCATCTGAAGTGTGAACTTTTTCCTTTTTGCTTTGAGAGTGATGCGCTAGTTTTGGACGACAGATGCTGACTCATCTAGTTTAGTATAAGTCATATTTGAAGCTGGATGGACAAGGTGGGAACACCAAACAGATGATTAATGTCTTCCGTCTGTTGGAACTGCCAGGCAGATGCCAGCCTCTGAGCCTTAAGTCATGTCTAGTGTCTGAAGGAAGCAGCACCTGTACATCAACAGTCTTTCTTATAGTATTTAAAAGGGTTTGGAGGAGATGGAAATACATGTACTATTATGACCCCATAATATTATCCGGCTCTTTCTTAGTAACAGACATACGACTTGTCAAATTACTGGGGTCTGGGCTCCTCAAGAGTAAAACTCATAATTTGTTATCATTCATTTTATTCAAAAGTATACTGTATAGTATTGGCTTCATAATATGTTACTCTAAACAGCTTCTCCAGTTGGTGGGGGACTATTAACGACTGACATGTAGGAAGTGAATTTGAGTTGCAATAGGGTGGTCTCTTTGATTTGTTTATTAATTTAAAAAATACTGATGTGCAAGGCACTGTTCTAGATGCTTGGGATGCAGCCATGAACAAAATACAAACCTCCTGACCTCTAGGTATCCCTATTCTCTTGGAATCACTTTTTCGTAGTGCTTGTATTTGCGGCCAGCCAGTAGATGCCTGTTTTCTGGTATTCTTTAGTTCCTTTTGGTTGCAAACAGTGCTTTGAAATTTACTTCATTATCACTTAAGCCTGGATTGTAAAAGCCTTTAAGTCTCCACAGCTGTATATATTCAATTATTAATACCTACAGTCAAATCTTGATTATTAAATAAGTTAGTTATTAACTTGACCAGGTGGGAAGTTTGTCTCAAAGTAAGTGCTTCTCAATGTATTTATTCAAATAAACTGTACTTTGAAAGAACTGTTGATTAAATCTCGAAGTAAAGTCTCTTTAGAATATACTCAAATCATTAGACATTATTTTCACTATAATTTCCTAAATATACATGATAAGAACACATATTTTGCCAATATACAATTCTTTAATCAATGGTTTTTCTGTTTTGTATGTGAAAGTGATTAATGCATATGAAAAGTTTTTTTTTTCTTTGACTTTTATGGAACACTTCCATTATGGCTGTTTGTTAGTAGTGCTTGTGAGTATGAAGTATATGTTAAGGCCTCTGTTTCAGATTTTTACATGAAAATTCTGCTTTTGGAGGAGTGACCAAACTTATGAGATGGATTAACTCAGTTTTTCTTTGAAACCTGCTAGTATAAAATGAAATGAATTTTTTCAGTCTTCCAGAAACAATTCAATGTTTCTATAGAAATTTTATAAACACTACTTTAGCCTGAAAGGATTAGTAAAATTTCCAGAAGTACCTCTTTACCCAGGAGGATTTCTTACCAATAATGTATTAAATTAAAGAACGTTTTTAAGATTTCAAAAATTCTGCATATCATGTTCAAGGACTGCTAAAACTGTAATAATTGGTGTATGTCATGTTATATAAGAAACTAAATTTGCCTTTTTTCCTTATTAGCCTATATGCTTAAGGCTAAGTTAACTGATAATACTTAATGGTAGGAAACTAGGGAGCTAAAATGGCTTTAATAAGCAAGAAACTAGCAGAAAGAAACAGTGTTTAAAAAGTACAAGTCTACGGTATTGAATTCTTCTACCTTATTCAGACACCTTAAGTGTAGGTATTTGCCAGAGCTCTGGCACCTTCCCTTGTTAAATCAGCATCCATTTTGCTGTCTATTTACAAACCGATATAAGTTTATGTAGAATTTTTGAGAAAATCGCCAAAAAGTGCCAAGAAAGAAACCCCTCAATCCTAATGTTAAAATTTTCATGTAAATACACTTTTCTTCACAAAAATCATAAATTATCCATACTGTTTATTAGCCTGCTTCTTCATTCACATTTTCTATTTCAGTAAGTGTTCTTTTACAAAACTATTTTTAATAACTGCAGAATATTCCATGTCTATCATTATTGATTCAGTTCCTTATTTTTTGACATTCAAGTTACTCCAATGAACTGTATTTTTCTCTAGTTTCTTCTCAAAAAGTAATACTATATGTACATTTTAATACCTACTTAAGAGTCTTAGCTAGGTAAATGAAGAAGGAGTAGTTAACTGAACTATCTAATTATCCTCCAGAAAACTTCAAGACAAGTGAGAAGAGTTAAGGGCTATATAGGAAGCACATATTTTGCATTGTTAAAGGAAAGGTGCAGGCTGGAATATGGGCAAGCAGAGTCAGGCAGGCAGGCAGGCAGGCAGGCAGGCAGGAAGAGAAGAGGAAGAAGCACTTTATCTTAGTTAGTTTTTCATCTTGGTGATTTCTCCAGTCTCCCACCCCTGGCCCCAGGACCTGACCCCTGGTCTGTGGGATTCATGTGAACTGTGCCAGCTGAAGGCAGTTGACCAAACTTCTACTCTACCAGGGAGTGCCAGGAAGCGAAGAGAGAGAGAGAGAGGGGAGAGAGAACAGAGAGAGACAGAGAGAGAAGAAGCATTTATTTTAGTTTTTCATCTTGGTTGACCCCTGGAATGGAATGCACACAAAACTTTGATATGTATGTGAACTGAACCACCCAAAGGCAGTGGACCGAACTGCTAGTCCACCAGAATGTGCCGGGAAGCTCATTCTTAATGATCTTTATTCTCCATTGTTGAGAGGAAGAAAGGTGGGTTAATTAGGAAAATGAGAAAATCAGTATTTAGGAATTAATAAAAAGATTTCTGGACAATACTGAGTACCCAACTGAGACCTGGAATAATGTAATTGAGCAAATCAACATGATAAGGAGGTACTCATTTCTATCTTTTTTTAAAAAGAGTCTAATAGCTTAGTAAATGTAGCAGTGCTGTTAAAGCTAAGTCATTGTCTGATGGAGGAAGAAAGTTACTTTCCTGGAAAATAGACATTTTTTAAAGAAAAATTTAAAGATTGAGACTGAAAATCTTAAAATTTCAAGAATATGTTAACTGGTTAAACATTCCTTTAACTAGCATGCCCTGGTGTCCTCGTGGTTTAATCCACCACAGCACTGTCCACATACATCCCCAGGTCCCTGGTTTAAGACCTGGGGCCAAGGCAAACAACCAAATAAACAAATAAAAATGCTTCTTCCTCCTCTCTATTCCTGCGTGCTAACCTACCTGCCTTCATTACTGCCTGCACCTTTCCTTGAAAAAAATTTGTTTAGCTACTCTGCGTGTGCAAGAAAGTTGCTGTTATTTACATATTTTAAATGACTTAATTCTCAACATTTTCATAGTCTTCTTGAAAAGTCAATATCAGTATCCCCACTTTACTGATAAGTAAATTGAGTCCCACAAAGGTTAAATGATTTGCTCATTCAGTGAATGAAGTGATGAAGTTAATTATTTAACCCAACTCTATTAACGACATTCTGATTTACTTTATTTTATTTTTTTAAAAGACAAGTGCAGGCAGGAGAGAGAGGAAGAAGCATTTTATTTTATTTTTATTTAGTTGTTCATACTGGTTGTTTGCCCCCACCCTGGACCCAGGACTCAAACTCAGGGGTATGACTTGGCTCCTTTGGACCACACCAGGGCACACTTACATTCTAAATTATTAACAACTTTGCTATCCTGCCCGCAGTATGATGGTTTACAACCGTCTAGTTCTCTGAAATACATTGCTAATGACTGCATAATGAGGCTTTTCAAAAATATGTTTCATGTTTTCAGTAAAAAATGGTTTTGTTTAAATGTTTGCTTGTTGAAAAAGTTAAACTTTACAACTTTGCATCATGAAATTCTAAAATGTTTGTGAATATCAAAATGATACTGTGATAGAGCAGTGATTATTGTTAGAAGCCTACAGATTTGTATACTGCTGCATCATATGATATTTGCATTACTTTCTGACCGAAAATCAAGCCAAGTAAACTTTGGGATTTATGTCTGTGTGACAAAGGGGAAAATATTAGGACCATACGGTTACACTCTCCTTAGCCCAGCTGAGGTCACATGAAGCTAAAGCTATCTATAGGGATCACAGATGATACTTACTTAGGTTTTCTCTTGACTCATCTGAATGTTGAAGTTTTCCCCAGTAAACATGCATTACTTACATACATGTATTTGATACAGTAAATGATTGGGTAAACCAGAATAGAGAATTCAAGAAAATACAGTTTTCTTCTTCCTCTCGTCTTTCCCTCCTCAAATACGCGTACCGTTTTCTTGTGTAATCCTGATTTTAAAGGGTAGCTGCATTTAAAAGGAAAAGGCCGATCTAAAACACATGCTACCAAAGGTTGAACGTCAAGCAGCAGAGCTTGATGAGGAAAGCAGGCTTTGGAATCAGATCTGAGTTTAAATTCTGTCTTTGTCGCTTGTTTTGTGACTGGACACATTTTTGAGCTCCTCATGCAAGTAGAGATAATGACGATCAGGTAATGTGAAGAGATTAAAATGACAAATAATAGTTACTACTTGCAGGTAAGAAGCATTCTTTGAGAAATATTTTAACATTTTTCCTATCTCTAGTATCATTAACCATAGCCCTAGCTGCTCTGAAATAAGAGCCGAATATGTTTCTTTTCTCAAATTCTTAATGACACCGTCACTCCTTAAAGACGCTCCTTACATAAAGGGAGATGCACTTTTCCAGATTTTGTTTTTCTTGTCTTTGAATTGGAAGTTTTCAGGAACTATTTATCTAATAAGTTTAGAATGGTTGCTGTGAAGCAGCTGATCAGTCTACTTCAGCCTAAATTAAGGTTAATCATATGCAATCACTATACATGCACCAGAATGCTGCTTTTAACCTGTCAGTGTTATCAGAATATGTCAAGCCTGTGGACATTAAAACCTGAAAAATGATTATGGTTGGAACAATTTGGACTGCATATGCCAAAGAAAAACGTTTTTACCAGAACACTTTAGGAAGTATGGTGTTTGGAACTTTTAATCATGTGAGCTAATTTATACTGAAGTGGGTTTGGTTCTGAAGGCTCAAGCTCAAGCCTTTGTTTTGATACCTCAAATTTTGTCTACTTACTTGAATGAATTATGAAATGTGTTCATTACTGCAACATAAGTAATGCAAGATAATGTCATATTTATGATTTATGATTGAGGCAAGCTGTTCGAGTTGTCTGAAACATGACAAATTGCTTTAAGTACAATACCCTTACATAGATATTCAAAAGAAATGGATTTATTCTCAATTATTTGTTGACTTACTACGAATTTCTTCTGCTTTTGCCATCTTAGAATATATTCTTTACACAGCAGCCAAAGTGATAAAAGTAGATGAGGGTGTGCCCTCATGGAATAGTGGTTAGGCCAGTCACCCCAGAAAGAGCACAGGCCACATACTTCTGGGTTCCAGTTCCAGGTGTGGGGGGAAGCAACTAGTGTGAACAATTAAATAAAAGTAATAAAATGCTTCTTCCACCTCTCTTCCTGCCTACTTGCCTACTCATCTTCCTTCTTGCGTGTACCGTCCCTTAAAAAAAAAAAAAGTGAGATGAGAACATGTCACTTTTCTGCCAAACTTCTCATGCTTCAAATATGCCAAATTGAGGTTTCTGCCTCAAGATTTTTATACTGGGTTTTTCCTTTGCTTGGAGTGCTTTTTCCCATTTCTTTGGAGAAGTGTCTATTCAAATCTTCTGTCCATATTTTGAATTGGGTTATTTTATTGTTTCATTTTTAAAATGGAAATGTTATATGGTTGTATTTCACATTGTTTAGTACATAGTATATATTAAATAAATGATAAATGACTTTTTAAGATTTTTATCACACTCCTTAAGGTCATTTATGTATTCTTATTTTATACATGCAACTGGGGGTTAGAGAAATCAAGTAACTTGACTAAACTTACATAGCTCACAAATGATGAGTCAGAGCTGGAAACACTGTTTGTGACTCCTAACTCCCTTCTAATCATTAAGTCCTCTGTGATGAAAGAAGCCAATCACTGTGTGTCTGGTGGGGTGGCCATTAGGTCCACCGCCTCCTGCTGAGCGAAATCCACAGACATCCAGGGACCTGGTTTTCTATCTTGAACTACTGATCACTACTATTTCTGCAGCTAATTCTGACATAGAGTAGGGAGCTTTTCCCTCATCACCATTTCAACTCAGTTTCGATGCTATCTACCTGTAGATAACAAATACACCACCAGACTCCACAGGTTAGGGGCTCTGTCCCACAACAAAGCCCTTACTTCAGATGTCATTCATAAGTACAGATTGCTACCTGTGTTTATGAACAAATGGCCATAGTCAGTTTCCCACAATGCCATCCATTAATTTGCTAGAGACTCGAAGAACTCAGAAAAATATTTTACCTACTGGATTACAATTTAAAAAATGATATAACTCAGGAATAGTCAGATGCATATGACAAGGTATAGAGAATGGGCGGAAGTGTCCATGCCTTCTCCAGTTGCACAATTCTCCCCAAATTTCTATGTGTCCCCTAACATTGGAGCTGTCTGAATCACATACTTTTGAGCTTTTGTGGAGGCTTCATTACATAGTTGTGGTTGATTTAATCCCTGACCACTGGAATTGAACTCAATCTCCAATCCTTCTAACTTGTCAAAAGTGGCGAGTGAGGCAGTGTACAGTGTGGGACTGTATATTCCAAACCTCTAATACTTGGCTGACTGAGGGAAACCAGCTTGCATCTTAAGTGTGGTCCAAAGCCACCTCATTAATGTAACAAAAGATCTTTGTGGTTCTCATCACTTAGCATATTCCAAGACTTTTAGGAGTTTTGTTCCAAAAACAGAATGTAAACCAAATATGTTTATTTTAAATAACACAACATCTATCTACCTCACTAGTTTTTAACTATCCCTTTTGGAATTTTTTTTTAATCAGAAAACAAAATTAAAAGCATCCAATGTCTTCATTTCTAAAAGACTATTTTACTGAGGTAGATGTAAAATGCTCAGATCTTAAATGTAAAACCCAGTGGATTTTTACATGGGCATAATACTTTTTTAACCACCAAGCAGTTAAGGAAAAGAACATTTCTAGCATTCCAGAAGGTCCCTTGTATTCTTTTCCAGTCAATAACAACACCCAATAGATAATCACTTCTATGATTTTATCACCACAGATTGGTTTACTTGCTTTTGAACTTCATGTAAATAGAATCATGTGGTAGCTCTCTTTTGTGATTGACTTCTCTTTCTTTTTATAAAGGGAAGGTACAGTCAGGAATGAAGATGAGTAGGCAGGCAGGAAGAGAGGAGGAAGCAGCACCCAATTTTTATTATTTAACTGTTGGTGCTGCTTGCCATTCCTCACCCCCACCCCATTTCAAGATGGAAACCAGGTCCCTGGGATGTCTGTGGACTTTGCTTAGGTGGAGGCAGTGGACCTAATGGCTACTCCACCAGGCACACAGTAATTGGCTTCTTTCATCATTATGGTGTAGTATTATAATCTATAAATATGCCAAAAGTAGTCTATTGTTAGATATTTAGCTTGTTTCTAGTTTAGGGCTATGAAAATTTATAATAAATAACTTTATTTAAATAAGATTGGGGGCTAGATGAGCATTCTCACATACATGCAGTCAGCACATATTATAGAACCTTTTTGGAAGTGACATACCTGCATCTCCTAAAGGTAAAGGGGTGGGGTGGGGGGTCCTCCTTGTCTAGCAACAGCTCAGTCAATGAGAGTATGCTGAAACTCAGCATATGAAAAGCCACTACATTTCTAACTTCCGGTTTTTTTTCTATAGATTCTTTGTTTACAGTAGTCCCTCTAAAATCTATCTGAAAATGTCTTTTGTCCTAGGGAAGTATACATGTGTTTCACCATGAGATTGCATTTCCTAATGCTGTTTGTTGTTTGTGAATAAACCCATTTTGCTTGTGAAATAACGGGTTGCTTATTTGAGGTCAACAGGGTAGTTGTGAATAAATCTCTGAACATTCTAGAGCATGTCTTTTGTAAGACAAATGGGCTTGTTTTTCGTGTGTATGTATGTATATGGGAGTGGGACTTTTGGATTATAGTGTTGTCTTTAACTTAAGTAGAGACTGCTTTTGAAATAAATTTCTAGGCTCAAGATGGAGCTACACCTGTTCAAGGTGTCTTGTTAGCAAACACACAACTAGATAATTATGTCTCTATAGATGTTCCATTCATCGAGAAATGCAGTATATTCAGTCAATCCCTATACACCAAACCAACTCTGACTGCTACACTTATTTCCTTGTTCCTTCTCATCCCAAACAAGGTCAACTATATGGCCCCAGCCCATCAGACTATTTCTATTTTCCTCTCCCTTTTTCTTTACACTTCATTCTATAAAAGCTTCCAGTCTTTTCCAGTTCTCCAGAAGGAGACCTTCCACTTCATGAAGTGTTAAAGTTGTATCATCTTAATTGTCATCTTTGATCATTTGCTAGCGTTGTCTAATAACGTCCCAAAGTGATTGTACTCTTTGACATTCCCATCAACAAAATATAAGAATTCAAGTTGCTCTACATCCTTACCAACATCTGGTATAGTCTTCTTTTTATTACAGTAACTGACTTCTGTTTTTAAGAAGACAGGCTATACCTATCAGTGTGGCTTAAAGAGGAAAACCAGACCATCCAGTGAAGGCTGGAGAATAGTTTCAGTTCAGATACCTCTTAGCATGAGATTGCCTGTAAAATGAAATAGGTTTTCTCCCTGCCAAAAAGGCTGAGGAGAGGCTAGAGGTCCATTTGTCATGGTCAGTTTCAAGGGCAAGGAGTTTCTTCGTATCAAATCAGTTTGACTTATAAGACTTGTATGGGTCCATCAAACATTATTTTGTCTCTTAAGCTGAAAGAAGCCTTTAAGTCAAACTGCTTCCTCAGTTTATAGAAGTTATGCATAGACTTGCACTCTTTCCACAATACCCACCACTGCTGCTTCTGTCTGTAATAAAACTTGCTATTTTGGGGCCAACTCCACCCAAAAGCTGTGCCAATGCAAACCAAACCTGGAAGGCATTAATGGCCTCTTCCTAAGAAATAGTGATATCCAAAAAATGCCCATTATTTACAACCTGAGGTGCATAGGAAGGATTTAGCCCCAGTAGTGGTCAATGAAACATCCATCTAGTTTTCTTATTACGGCTGTATTTGTAAAAGAGTTGTTGGTCTTTCTACCTTTTCTGCCTTTCGAGTTTTGTGGAAGGTAGAGCAATAACCACTGAAGGATGTGTATCCATGACCTAATCCCCAGGGCCTGGGAATATGTTTTTTTACATGGCTACAAGGATTTTGCAGATATGAATAAATTAAGATCTTGACTGGGAGAGATTATTCTGGATAATCTGAGTGGGCCCAGTACAATCAAAGGGGTCTTTGTAAGGGGAAGGGGAAGGCAGGAGAGCCAAGGATGAAATGACTAAAGCTGATGTCAGAAAGGAGAGAGATTGGATGATTCTGTGCTGCTGACTCTGAAGATGGAGGAAGGGGAATGAACCAAAGAGTGTAGCTGGTCTCTAGAAACTAGTAGAAAGGAGAGGGATTCTCCAGAGCCTCCAGAGAAATGTGACTCTGCTGATACCTTGATTTAGCCTAACAGGATCCATTTCATACTAATAACCTCTACAACTGTAACATTATAAATGTGTCTTGTTCTAAACCACTGTATGGTAATGTTTTACAGCAGCAGTAGAAAACAGAGATAGTTATCTTCAAAATGAGATACTTATAATAGTATTTTGTTGAATCATTCTTTTATTCCATTTTATCTAATCTCTTTTATAATAGATTTAGAACATTTATAGTTAAATTATTAATAGGTTAGGGCTTGTCTGCCATTTTGTTGTTTTCTGTTTTCTCTCTGTGTTTCTCATTTTTTTCATTCTGAACATTACCTAAACATTTTGTAAAAATCAATTTTCCTTTATTTATAATCCTTTTTAGCATACCACTCTGCATAATTTCATTTAGTGGTTGCTCTGGACATTATAAAACACATGCGTAACTTATCACAGTCTAATGAGACAAGCTTTCACCACTTAATGTGCTGAAAGATTACTTCCATTTAACTCCTTTTACCTGGCCCACTTAAAAAATACAATTGTCTTAAGCATTTCCTCCATATGCACTGAGCACCACATTAGATAGTGTTATAAGTTTTGCTGCAACCATCAAATGGTTGAAAAAACTTATGAAGGGAAGGCAGTCTGTTGAATTTATCCTATATTTATTCATTCTCTTCTAGTTCATTCGTTTCTGGAGTTCCCAGACTTCTGTTACCATTTCTTTGTGTTTGGAGAATTTTGTCTGTTTGCCCTAGAGTCCAGGGTAAATGTGCAGGCAACAAATTCTCTTAGTTTTCCTTTACCTGAGAATGTCTTTATTTCTCCTTCATTTCTGAAAGGGAGTGTTGCTGAATATAGGATGCATGGTAGTTCTTTTGTTAAAACACCTGAAAAGTTTTTTTATGCCATTTCTTTCTAGCATTCATGGTGTCAGATGGAAAATCTATTCTTAAATGTATTGATATTTGAGGAAATACTGATGATTATAATGAGGCATCATTTATCTCTGGTTGTTTCCAAAATTTGTTCTTTGTCTCCAGCTTTTGGAAATATAATTATGAAGTGCCTTGGTCAGAGGAGGAGATGTGATAACAGAAGCAGAGGTCAGAATGATATGATTACGGGCTTTGAATATAGAAAAGAGCCACAGGCCAAGAATGTGGACATCGTGGAAACACCGGGAAAGGCAAAGGGATAGATACCCTACTAGAGCCTCAAGATGGACACGGCCCTGTCAACATTCATTTTAGCTCAGTGAGAGTTATTTTGAACTTCCATGCCTCCAGGGCTATAAGACAATGTATTTGTAATATTTTAAGATACTAAGTGTATGGTAATTTACTACAGCAGCAATTGGAAACTAAGATTGACCTCAAAACTTCATTTCAAAGTTATTCATATGGGTATTGGAGGTAAATGGCCTGAGTTCAAATTTTCTTCTCTATACTTAATGTACCGAGTAAACTTGGGCAAGATATTTCCTTCCTCTGAGCCTCAGTTTCCTCATCTATTAATTGGAGATGAAGTCATAATATCTAACTACCTATTAAAACATTTCTAAGGAGTGCCCTGGTGGAGCAGTGGTTTGGTCCACCGCTTCTGGCTGGTACACTCCACATACATCCCAAGGACATGGGTTTTCATCTCGGGGCTGTGGGGAACGACCAAGAGGCACAACTGAAATAGAATAAATAAAATGCTTTCTCCTCTCTCTTCCTAGCTGCCAGCCTGCTCACCTTCATTCCTACCTGCACCTTGCCTTTAAAAAAAACAAACTCCAAAACATTTCTACTTATATTTCCTCTGAGTTTCTTTTGCTATTTCCTGTTATAAGGGACACAAGTTTAAAATTTTTCTACAAATGGAGTTTTCTACAAATGGTGCTGGAACATCGTTGAGATACAACATGAAATGCACAATTTATGAAAAAAAGAATGATAAGCTGGACTTCATAAACTTAAAAATTTCTGCTCTGTGAAAGATACTTTTGAGAGATAGAAAGATAAGCCATAGATGGGAAAAGTGTTTGCAAGAGTCATCTGATAAAAATCTATTATTCAATATGTAAGACCTATGAACAGTCAACAGTAGGAAACAAATCTATTTTTTTTATTAGAGGAAGGAAGGAAGAGGAGAAAGAAGCATTTTTATTTATTTTGGTTCCTCCCCTCAGAAGTTAACTTTGATGCTTCTCCCTACAGTTGATGTGTCACTAAGTTTTTAAATTCTACCTCAGAAATATTCTGAAATCATTACCTTCTCCTCACTGTGATTCTGTTATTTCAGGCCCCTGAAAATCTCTTACCTGGCCCCTGTGACTCTGTGGGGGTCCTGGCCAGAGTGCCACCTTCCTCTCAGGCCAGTGCTCCTACTCTCACCAAAACATCTGCAAAGCCAATGTGATCATGTCTATCCTGCTCAGAACACTTTGGAAACTCCCTTTCATTTAAGATAAAATCCAAATCCTTTCCTATTTAAAAGGCTTATCCTGATTGATTCTCAGTTCCACTGATGACTGACCCCACCCTTCACAGACAGCACTTGTGAGTAAAAGCCCTTGGGATAAACCTTGCTCTTCTTATTCTGAGGCTTTTGCTTACTGATACCCCGGGTTCTCAAGCACTCTGGTCACTTCTACTATGTGTTATAGGTTCTTGAAGGTGGAGCTGGAGTTTGGAAATCTAATCAGGTCTCAGTGGGCTGAAAGAAAAGCATCTACAAGGCTAAGTCTTTCTGGATACTCCAGGAGCGGATCTATTCTTCCTTGCCTTTCTCAGCTTCTTTTAGTTGGATTAGATGCCCTTCTTCTGTAGAACCCTGGTTCCCGATAACACGGTCCCAGTGATTTATTATTGTAACGATCTCTTTTAAAAACATTATTATTTCTGAAGGTTATTGATTTTGTCCTTATTGTGATACATTAGAAGCAAAATGAAATGGAAAACAATTTTAACACACAGCTGTGTACTCAGTATGTTAGCAATTTGCCATAATTGTTTTAGATTTCTCTTTTTTCCTCCTGTGAAATAACAGATTATGACATAATTAAAGCTCCACCCTTCTCAAATCTTTCTCCACCTTCCCTCCCTAAAGAGAAGCTGAAGTTGGTGTGGAAAGCTCTTTTACTCACCTGTCTCCCTCACTTCCCTGCTGCAAGTGTAGGCCAGGAAGATGTGTGTAGGTTTTGTTTTTGGTGTGGTGTTTTGGGGTTTTTGTTTTTGCCATTTCTGGCCACAGCTCTCATAGCTGGTGCCTTAACCACCTGAGCCACAGGGAGAACTTATGAGTGGATTCTGCTGGGATCTCTCTCTTCTCAGTGCTCAGCACAGGGGTTATCTACCAATAAGACTCATGGAACAATGGACAAGGTAAAAACTAGCTTCAGCTTGAATGCCTGTAACTTGCCACCTTCTAAAGTAGCTCTTAGTTTTTCACACAGCTCTGCTTATCATTCTTAAAAGTTGCTCCTTTTCAGAGAAGGGCTAAAACGATTGAGGGGGTAAAAAGAAACAAAAGACAGAGCATGCATTTTGGAGTCAAATGTATGCGTGTCTTTCAGCAGTTACTTAATCTCACTGGAGGTTTTAATTTTCTCTTGTAAAAATGAGGCTCACAGTATTCATTTAGCAGGAATTTTGTGAGGATTAAATAAAAAAACCAAATGTGACTCTTCCCTTTATGATGGTCTAGGTGCTCTATAAATGTTACCACTCCCATGACAAATAATCATTTTATCTCATTTCTCTTATTTTTTTTTCTTTTCCCCCTATCTCCATGGCAATTTGTAGCACTACTTCTTCTTTCATTCAGTTTCCTTTTCCTGGAAGAAAGTTATGCTGTGCAAAACCAGTTCATAACTCACTGCCTTCAAATCCCAATTTCATCCCGTCTGAATACTCCAGCTTTCTTGTCTTCTTTTCCTATTAAATATAGGTCATAGTATCTTTGACGTAGTCTCTTGAATATGACATTTTCATTAGAGTGGTCTTTCCCCTTTTATTTCTAAGTTCTTTGAAGGTCAAGACTGTGTCTTAGGGTTCTTCATGGCATGGAATCAGATTGCTCAAGTTCAAATCCTTCTTTTGCTGCTCACTAACTCTGTGATCTTAAGTGACTTAACCATTCTAAGCCTCTGTTCCCTCAGTGTAAACTGGGAGTAATAATGATACCTATCTTAGACATAGTTCTGAGAATTAGTAAGATATGTCTGTGAGTATCTTGTACTGTGCTCTGTAGGTACCCAATATATGCTGATTGTGTTCATGATTATTATCTATTAAACATGGCTTGTTATATAGCTTATTAATGTTATCCTGCTCATGCATTAGTTTCCTTTTACTACTGTAACAACTTATGACAAATGTGACTTTAAAAATATACATCTATTATCTTATAGTCAAGGAGGTCAGAAGTCCAAACTGGTTCTCACTGGGCTAACAGTGTTTATAGGCCTGTGTTATTTTGGAGGCTCTAGGGAAGAATCTGTTTCCTTGCCTTTTCCAGTACCTAGAATTTGCCCACATTCCTTGTGACCCTGTATCACTCCAACCTCTGCTTCCTCTTATTTTTTTTAAATGTTATTAAAGGAACATTGCAACAGAGCCATAACAAGATTATGAAGGGGTAACGTACATCATTATAAATCACCACTATATATAATATATTGAGTTTACCATCACCAGTCCAGTTCTACCTTCACCATATAATTGGCTCCTTCCAACCTCTGCTTCTATAGTCCTACTTCTTTCTCTGACTCTCCAGCCTCCTTTTACTAATAAAGACCCTTGCAATTACTGTGGACCAACCCAGATAATCCAGGATAATCCCTACATCCCCAAGATTACCAATTTAGTCATATCTGCAAAGATTCTTTGTAATACAGTATATTCAAAGGTTCTTGGAATTAGGATGTAGACATCTTAGGAGGAGCATTTGTTCTGCATACCACACCAATATAGTAAAACCCATTTGTTCATGCAACAAATTTTACACCTAACCCATTCTGTGCTAGGCTTTCCTTTAGCCCCTGGGGTTTTAAACACAAATAAAAGTAATATCTGGCCCTCACGAGACTTTCAGTCAAGGGAAGAAACTTTTTGGCAGTAGATCTATCTTATGATAGTTTTCCCACAATGTGTACATTCAGGTGACCCAAACTTAGTGTCATTTTGATTGATGGAGAAGTTGAAGATGGATAGCACTTGTTAGGTTAGGTTATACTAGACTTGGATGAGTGAATACATGTCACTTAAAGCTTACATATTCTTGAAATTGCTTTCCTAATCAGAAATCAACAGAAACAAGACGTGCAATTTTCAAGTAAGAAAGAGAATGTGGAAGAACAATATTGCCTTTTATCTTCTATTTCACATCAAGGCTGTATATGTCCATTGCAAGACTTAGAGTGAAATGTTTACTTGGGCCATCATTTACCCAATAGAGTAAGCTTATTTCATGTACCTTCTCACCCATTAAAATAAAGAAATTGACTTTTACTTTTGTTTTCACATCCATGCTTTCAATTGATTGCTAGGGCATCTTATCCACAGGAATAGAAAGTGGAAGAACGAACACAGGAATGGATTGTAACTGCCAGAATTCTTAGAACTATAGGCTGTGGTTGGCAAGGTAAAATTCAGGAAAAGAGGAACCAAAATTTTTTTTCAAGTGGCAAGTCAATCATATCTTTAGTTCTACATTCTTCTCAGAAATGAATAAAAAAAAAAAAAAAATCCCTCTCTACATCCCTTATATTTTATCTAATAATTATATCTAACTCCTTTGAACCCAAATTTTTCCTCCAAACTCCTTTTCTCCTCCATGGTTTTTTTTCCTATAGGACTGTCAGGAAGTGGACTAATAATATCCAAAGGATGGTACTTAGTAACAAGTCACAGTTTTCTGTTGACTGGTATCTGGGCTTCTTTGTGCTTTGTCTTCTTTAGATCTGAAAGGACCGTAAATGACTGGAGCAGCCTACTTAAAATGTAAGAAGTTCACTTTAGCTGCCTTTTTGTTCATTCATTATTTTTAAAGGTGAGACCTTTGTGAGTCTCTTGGTTTCTAGAGATTGCACAACTCGTTTTGTGAAGTTTATGCTGACATATCTCTTATTCAAAAAGTATGAATTGGGTACCTACTGTGTGAATAATAGGTTGAGTGGAACAGGAAGTGGGGGAGGAAACTAACATCTACTGAGCTTCCCATGTTCATGCACTGTAGCATTTAATGCTTTTCCTTGGAAGTTTAGGTCGTCATAGTCAGAGGATTTCCATGTGGCAGGTAGGTTTCTGCTTCTTCTCAACTCCAATTGTTTGTCGATAGGATTGTGTTGAGAAGCATTATGAGTTGGAGCTCAAGCATGATGGGAAACAGTGGTGAGATGAATAAGGTCTTCTCTAAGTATTAGAAGGAGGAATGTCATTGTACATGCCATATAGACTTTCATTTAGTCGCTGTCTCTTACTGAATACTGACCATGTACTGAACACTGTGAAGGTACAGGCGAATATAAATACAAGGCAATTTATGACTGATGCCAGTGGTTGGCCACAAACACATTGTACCAAAGTAATACAATGAAGTCATTCCAGAATGCCCTTGAGGAACAGCTGTATTATAAACTGAATCACATGTATCAGTCAATGTTTTATCAGAGAAGCAGAACCACTATGAATGTTATGGAATAGGGATTCATTATAACAACAAGAATTACAGAATTGTGGAAGGATCTGGGGAAATAAGATCCAGAAAAGGTAACTAGAAGATCAGAAGTAAAATCATTATAGAGTCTTTCTGAAACACTGACAATGGAAGATGAATAGGAACATGTGAGGGAAATCTGGGAAGCCTGTGGATTAGCTGCTGGGATGGGGCTACCAAGGGAAACTGTTAGAAGGCCATAGGAGGTTGTTGACTTTGCATGTGGTGATGAACACTTGGAAATTTGTCTCTTGGTCAACACTAATATGCAGCATATAGGAAAGAAGATCCTGAGAAATGTACTTCCAAATTAGCCAAGCTGATACAGCTCAAAACATCATCCTTCAAAAAGTGGAACAAATGTGCATAAAAGAATACACATGGGAGTGGAGAAGACTTGTGAACAAAAGTATGGCAAAAGGATTAAGTAAATTAGTGTTTAGCAAACCATGAGTAGTTCAGTCTGTTTATAGTGAAGAGCTCCTTGCAGGAAGATAATGGAAGAAGATAAGACTAGAAACAAAGGTTGTAGTCATGAGTTAATGAATTATCTTATTCAACCATAATTTACTGAGCACAAATTATCTACCAGATATGAATATATCTATATAGTAGACATATAATCTACTAGGTGCTAGGAATATAGTAATGAATGAAAGAGCCAGACTTTGGAAGGATTTGAATGTTAGATCAAAATATTTGTTCTGCTTTTGATCCATCTCTTAAGAAATAGTAAACTTTTCCAAATGGAACAGCTCATTGAATTTCTACCATTAAGTCAACTCTATCAATACTTTATTCAATTCAATCAATGTTTAAACCCCTCTTCTGCATAAACTCCTAGAAGGCACAGTAGTATTGTCCTTTCAATCTGTGAGACATGGTGGCACTTGAAAATATGCTCAGAGTAGAAATACTGGGCCAGTTCTTTCCCTGGCAATTTCTTGATTGATTTGTGCTCACATTTTATTACTTCATGATGTCCTGTTTGCAAAGAACAGGTACTTTATTAGGAATTTAAAGTGACCAAAACAACATGCAGATTAAATTTCCTGAGACTGAGATTTTTGTGTAAAGAAACGATATTTCCTAATTCTATAAAAATGTTGATGCCCAATTCACATGAGGTGTTTATCTTGGGTAATATGTGAATTATGTCAATAAAACTAACCAAGTTTAGCAAGCTGCTTCTTGACTGACAGCCTCACAAAAACCCCAAACAGTAAGTACTAAAAGTAGCCCCATTTTTTGGAAAAGAAAAGCAAGACTTAATGAGATTAACTCACTTTCTCAGGCTTATATAACTAGTGAAAGACTGAGCTAGGAATCAGTTCTTCTTAACCACTATATGCCATTGAATGAATAGCCAACGACTCTATAAATTTGGCAACCGATGATTTAAAACTCCTCCAGGTGACTCAGAAGGAATATTTTACAGGCAGGAAAAGTAAATCTTAATAGGTACAAGCTGAAGATAAAATATCTGTGAAAGGCAATCTGCAAAGAGCAAAACCAGGCTTGAAAATCTCTAGATGAGGCTCCAATGGTGCATACAGGCACATGAACATGCTCTCTAGACTCCAAGATGCAGAGCAAGTTCTTCCTTGTGATGCTGGGGTAGCTTTGAGCATTTGGGTGGTGGGTCCCTTTTGATTTATCATTAGCCCCTAAATTCACTACTGGATAATGTGGCTATGCTGCTGTCTCTGCTAAATAAGTGATGTAATGAGGGTGTGTGTGCATGGTGTGTGGATGTAAGGAAGAGCACCACCAAACTGTTAAGAGTAAGAACCAAACTAAGACCCAAGACCATATCTGACCTCTGAAGGGTTTGCAGCTCCTTCTTTTCATTTCCATTTGACCACTTTTGGCTGCCCCAGATATGGACTAAAGTGTTTACACCAATTTAACAGACTCCATATTCCTTGGTACAGAACCCGCATCTAATAAAAAAAATGTGGGCTACCTTTTGAGACTAGCACAACTGTCTCCATTGTACAAAAAAGGAAATTGAGGACTTCATAGATGAAAGGACTTGCCAATTAATTAGCATAATCAAAGCAAGTCCCTGCTGTTTTTGTTCTGCTGTGTAAATCATGCCTGTCCTAGGAAGGAGAGCACTGTAGTTATGAGTCAGCTTTTTAAATTTCGCAGTCAGATTTCCACATGCTGATATCCCGTGTTGTTTTGTTTTGGGAAGGGGACCCATTTAAAATTAATTTTGGATGGGGACATGAAGTTGCAGAGTTGGGAGGAGGTGGACAGGAATTCAAAGCACATAGGCTTCTGACCAATGAGCTGCTTTCTTTACAGCACAGACTCTCCAAACCAAATGTGACAAATGGGCAGAATCTTATAAGTATTCTAGCTCCTCACTTCCCTAGTTTGATTACATTGTACCGGGTGGCATTTGGAACTTGGTTCAGGGTGCATATATCTGAATTATGCAATTTGCTGATATGCAATTAACTGGAGTAGCAACGCATTCAATCTAATGGGGGCCAGACAGAGACTGCATAATTCTTGGGAGCACAAGCTGATTATGCAGTTAAGTGATATGCACTTAAGAGAAGTGCACCACATCTATCTGATCCCATTTCTTCAATAGATTCTCCACGGCACTTTACTCCAGCCTTTCTGCTTTTATGGTCAAACATATTCTAACCTATACCCACTCAAAATGAGAATCTTACAGTTCTTATAGAGGTTGAGGATTCATTTCTTTTAAAAATTAACGTTTTAAAATCTTAACTCTGGATGCAAAGATGGGCAGGCAAATAAGAAAGGAAAGGGGAGCAAATCTAAGGCTCAATATATCTGGGCCATGGGGGACAACACCTGTATTATACAATTTAAGATGTTTCATCTTTAGTTTCTTTTTTTGGCTTTGTTAGGAAGTGGTGTTTCAAAAGCAAACGTGAACTGCATGAAAAGATTTCTTTTTAAAAGCAAAGGTCTTTGCAGTCAGTAATTTTTTTTTAAAACTTGAAAATGGATATTGTAGAAAGGGGGCCCTTTTACGAGAAACTCCAATTAAATGACAGTTCATTGAGTATAGCCAGTTTTAAGTTACTCTGATGATGATGGATCATTAATTTAATTTGGCAGGTTTTACTGGTTTACTGTATGCTTGCTGTATGTCCTGGATTGACCTAAATCCTTTGGAGGGCCCTGAGAAGTATGAAATATGTCTGCTTGTCCTCCACCTCCTTGGGAGGTCATGACTCATGCATACAAAGTAATTGAGGAACAATAAAACACAGCATACAATTAGATGTCAGAAATGGTTGTTAAAGAGAATAAAAGATAAAAGAAATTAGGTGAAAATAAACTGGGTTGGAGTTTTTCATCACTAGAGGGAGACAGAGGGAGAAGCAAGTTCAGAGCTTCACATACATTGGCTCAACCAAAGCAATTTTATAAAGGTTTTACTGTCTCCAATCTAACGAGGAAAAAACAGAGCCTTGGGAGGCTTACTGAACTCGCCATAATCCATATAAAGTAGGAAATAGCCAGAATTTAGGATCAGGTATCCCTGTCTCTATACTTCTCCTTAGAGATGTTGAGGCAGTAGGTCACAGCAGAGGGATCTCAGACACCTGCTGATAGAATGAACTGTACAGCCCTTACCATCACTCCCAACTACGGAGTACGGTGGAAGGATTTCAAGAAACAGGTGAGAGTTGCGGTCTCAATTTGAGGGGCGTTCCTTCTTAGGAACTTCCCTTAGCGGAAGAGTTACCAGCCTTGAAGGCAGATCTTTTGCTAAGTTGAATACATTTCTGCAAGCTCAACATAACCAACTGGGGTGATTGATAAGGAATAGAGGAACTTGGCATTTGAAACTTGTGGTAGGCAAGGAAGAGACAATGACAAAAGTGAACGGTTACATAATCATCAAATCTCCTTTCCCTATAGAGGAAGGTGCTCATGGCCAGGAATGGGGAGCCAGGTGTGGTCCCTCTTCTGAGTTTGTAATCAAAAACACTTCAAGTCTTTCTGCTACTCAATAATCTGCTCTTATATTAGTTTTTGATTGCTGTCTAACAAGTTATAAACATAGTGGACTGAAGCGACACTGATTTGCTACTTCACAGTTTCTGTGAATATGGGGTACATGCATGGCTTAGCTAGATCCCTTGCTCAGTATCTCACCAGACTTGGTCAGGATATCACTCAGAGATGCACTCAGTCTGGAGAACTAATAAAGGAAGAATCTACTTCCAAGTTCATTTGGGTCGTTGGTAGAATTCAGTTCCTTGCCTCTGTAAAATTCATGGAAGCTTCTTTCTTCAGTGTTAATTTGCTTTTGGAAGGCACTTGGTAGCTGGCAATTGTTTTTCCATGCCAAAATTCACCATACACATGCCCCTCCTATTCTCAGCTAAAGAGTCCGCCATCATTCAAACAGCTTCCAAGCTCAAATTCCCCAAGATACCCTCTATTCCTCAATTCATCACAAGTCCTTATGGCTATACCTCCAAAATAAATCCCAAATCCAATAGCTAGTTTCCATTTCACAATTACAGTATTTAAGCCACTGACAACTCTTGCCAACCCAATGCAGTGAACTCTCACTGTTCTTCCTGTGTTCCATCTAGTTCTCCCCAAATCTGTTCTCCATGGACAGTCAGGACAGTCTGTAAAAGATGAAAGCAGACCCTCTCAATTCCTCACTCCAGACTTCCCATAACTTCTCACAGTCACAATAAAATCCAATTTCCAATCCCTCCATGACCTGGCCACTGCCTATCCCTACCTGATTTTATCTCCTACCACTCTTCCTCTTGGTCATCATATTTTGACCACATTGGCTTCCCTCTGTTCCTCAAATGTGCGGTGACCTTGTCTGCCTCACAACTTTTTCCCATCTCTCTACCTGAAACCCACTGTCCCTAGAACTGTACTTGACTGGCCTCCTTTCATTCAATGTCATCACTTTACAGAGAACATCCCTGACTGTCTTTGCAGTCACAACCACCTCTTCATCTAAAATCACCCTTCATTCCTTTTACTTAATTTCCCTTTTCACATAGTCCTTGTGACTGTCCAAAACAACTTCCTTTTTCCTTCCTGATGTCTTTTGACAGTTAATTTTATGTGTCTATTTCACTGGGACATGGGTTGTCCAGATTAAATATTACTTTGGAGATATCTGTGAGGGTGTTAGAGTGAGATCCACATTTGAATTAATAAAGCAGATTGCCCTCCCAAATATGGGCGGGCCTTATCCAATGTGTTGAGATCCTGAATAAAACAAAAATAAACAAAAATAAAGAGGAAGAGGGAATTAGTTCCCTGCCTGATATTAATCTCCTGTCCTTTACTGAGAGTTACACCACTGGGCCTCCAGGTCTGACGGCTGCATCCCAGCTTTCTTCCAGCTTGCAGACAGCAGAATAGTGGCCTAGGCGCCATTATTTCATGAGCCAATTCATTGTAATAAATCTTATCTTCCTAATAATTAGATCCTTATATATTCTATTGGTTCTGGTCTCTGGAGAATCTTCGCTAACATCTTTTCTTTTTTCCTTCTTTGTTCCCTCTTGTTTCTCTCTCTCTTCTCTCTTTTCACTAATGTGTTTTTTTAAATGATTACTTCTTTCTATTCCTTCTAGAATATAAGCTCCCCGAGGGACTTAAACATAGAGCTGGGCACATAACATATGGTCAATAAGAATTTTGTAGAATAAGTAAGTGAACATTGTAATGGCTGCAAGACAGAGATTATTAATACACATTTTAATCAGGAATATTAGGTTACTTGTCAGGTTGTCTGTGTGCTCTCCAAAGGCTGGGACCATGTTTTAGACATTTTCCTTGCCTCAACACAGTCTCTGACTTACAGTCCTTGAAAATAGGCTAGAGTAGTGGTTAGTGAGTTGGAATCTTGACTGCCATGTGCTATATGATGTTGGCTAGGATATTTAACCTCTATGAGGCACAGTTTCCTCATATGTTAAATGGGAATAAAAATAGCATATACTATATTGGGGTATGAAGATCAAATCACGTAATACAGGCAAAGATCTTAGCTCAGTGCTTGATCATATTGAGGGCAACAGATTTTCTTTGTGTTTTTTTAATTCCTATCTACTTTTTCTCTTTGTAAGTATTCAATTAATTTTGAGTTAAATCATTAAACTTTCTATAGTTTCCAAAGTATTTCTAAGTTATCTTATTTTCAGTTTCTCTAATTCCAAGCAGGGCTTCTTTCTTGTCTTCAAACACAAATATGGGTGGCATTCCCTCCAAGCAAAATAAAAATGAGCCCAACTGAAAAGGTGCCTCCACTCTCCCTTCTAGCAGTCTGTGGTCGAGATCTAGGGCTTGATGAAAGGGGAAGGGGCTGCCAAGATTAGATAAAGTTTTGTCTTCAAATATGACCAGAACCACTTCAGGTATTAGGCCATTTCCAGGGAGTCCAGCTCCACGCTGAATTTTTTTAATCACCGTACTTGTATTTTCTTTAGAAATGGAAAAAACACCCTCTCCTCTTCCTCTTATCTTTCCTACGTCCTTTCTCTTTGCTCTTTTAACCTAGTCACTGCCATCTTCCCTTTTTAGTTTCCCTGACCTATGCCAGCATAATACCCCTAATTAAAATCCTCCTGTGTTTGACTCTCTTTCTTTACCAACTCTTCTACCAGAAATGTAGCAATTTATAAGCAGGGGTCACAGAGATCTGTGTTCAAATTCCCGGATTTACTATTTATTAGCTTTGAAACCATGGCAAGTTCCTTAATTTCTTGGTGTTTCTCTGTTCTCACTGGTAAAATAAAAATAACATTTACCTCATTACTTAGTGTACTAGTGAAGGTTTAAGAGATTATATACATAGATTGATGAACACTTCATAGGTGTCTAAAATGTTTTAGATTTATCTCCTTGCCCCGACAGCTTTGAAGTTCCCTTCAGAAAGAAGAGACAAGGAGTTAGGTCTTTAGCTATGGTGTCATCCGTAAAGCCCAAGGACCTGGGTTCATGACTTAAGGTTGGGGGTGGGGTGGGAAACAACCAAAAATGAACAACTACATAAATAAGTAAGTAGGTAAATGAATAAATAAATGCTTCTTACTTTTTCTTTCTTCCTTCCTGCCTGCTTGGTTTCATTTCTGCCAGCTTCCATCTCTTAAAAAAATAATAAGAGACAAACTAATGTTCATAGCATCTCTGGTCATAATAACTATAGATTAGAAGCAACACACATGTCCTTCAGTAGGTGAATGACTCAGGGGTGGTAAAGCCTAACCACACCATGGACGACTACTCAGCAATATAAAGGAAAAGTCTATGAATGCACATGGCACTGTGGGTAAACCTCAAAACATTATGCTGAGCTAAAGAATACACACAAAAGGATATAAACTGCATGCGTCTATTTATATGAAATGTTAGGAAAGACCAATATAAGCTAGAGTGGTAGAATTCAGGTCAGTGTGGGGCTCAGGGTGGGAGTGGGGATTGACTGGGACAAAGAAATGTTTTTAAATGATGGAAGATGATCCAGAATTAATTATGGTGGTCATTACTTGGTGTGTTACTTTGTCAAGTCATGAATAGGTACAATTAACATGGATGTGTTTTCCTGTATGTAAACTCTCCCGCAGTAAAGTTGATTGGGGGAAAAAGAATCAAAAGAAACTGACAATTTAGATAACTCACACTGCTTGTACCTGGTAATGATGATTTTTTTCCTTTCACACACATAATCTAAGGACAGAAAAAAATTCCTTTGTTGTCTAGATATTCCGATAAAAGGTTTTAGCCACTCCTTAGAGTGAGGAGGAGTTTTGGGTATAGAGTGTTATGCTTTCATGGTTTGGGAAGGAGAACATCTGTTGTCTCCCATCAGCTTTGTTCCTTTGTTCCCAGAGGGTGTGGGGCGTTTTGTATTCCTTCATAAAGCTTCTCAAGTTCTGCCCATCTTCTTCCACTGCCCCCACTTTCCCCTCTCCTTTTCTTCTTTTCTTTGTATTTCTCTGTCTGCCAAATTCTGTGAGGTTCTGAATCACACAAAAACAGATCACCTCACATTAATCTGAAAAGCCAGGTTCAAACAGGAAAAGTAAGGAGGACATTTTCAGGCAATTGTCTTGAGATAATCCAAGACAGAGTTCTGCTTTCTGCCCTGCTCACATGATAATCTGGGTTTCTTTGCCCGAAGTATTAAGGCTAATTCTTCATGACTCTCCTCAGCTGTGCCAGTGGAGAAACATGGTGAGTTCCTGGGTGTTTGGAATTTGTAGATCAGAAAACAAATGTTCACAATATATAAATACTTTGGAATTAGTTATAGCAAACACATTTTCAAAAGTTATGATACATTTTTCTCATTGTAAAAGACCCAGAAATAACTATGTTAACTCTATGGGTGTGTATCTTTCTTGTTTGTTTTCTATACTTTTGTTTCCTATATTTTTAACATAAATATGCCATACTATATGTACTGTTCTGTAGCCAGCTTTTTTGGTTTCCAATATGCACAGAAAATTTCCATGTCTGTATGTATATTAAGTTGAATCATATGAATTATTATTTCTTTATCTAAAAAGGAGAGAATCGGTGGTTTCATCTAATTAACCTAATACATCTACCTCAATATTTTAATCACTACATAGTATTGCAGTATATGATTATACCATAATTAAAAATATCAAAAGGAGTCCATGAACCCTATAAAACACAATAATATTACAGAAAAATAATTCTCACCTTTCGGTGTCCAGCTACTTTATAATCTGTATGTCATTCTTGAGTGAATACTACTTTATACTTTGTACAGTTGCGTTGCAAGTGACATGTATTTCCTAATTGTAGGATTCATTTCTTTATTTCCTCCTAACTTTATTTTCAAAATTTCTTGATGAATAAAAGAGAAAACTATATACAAATGGAAAAAGATCATTCCCCTATGATGGACATTTAGGTAGTTTCCATGTCATTTTGTTAAAACAAACAGAACTCTAATATATATATGTATATGTGCACATATATCTTTGTGTATATGTATGTGCATATATACCTATATTTATATCTTTGTGTATACATATATACACATATAAAATTAAAAATATAAAATATCAGTATTTTTCTGGGCTACATTGACTAGATTCCTAACATATAACACTATGTCAAAGGGGTCTCGCATTGCACATTTTGATCATTATTGCCAAACTGTCCCTTACAAAGACATTACCAATTCATGCCCAGAGTGTCCTTTTTCTTTCACACTCTCAATAACTTTGATGGATGAATTGATTTCTGAAGCATTTTGAGATTAGTTATTTTAGTCAGCAAAAGATGGAAGAAAGACCTACCATATACTCAGCTCTGTTCTAAGCCTGAGAAGTAAATATGTGCGAAATGAATATGGTGACTGCTCTAACAGTTTGGGCCCACTAAACTGAGTACTGTGTTCTTATTGGGGAAACAAAACTTAAGTGCTCATGCAGGTAGGTGAACAAACACACGGGCATACACACCGATAATGGTTTCCATTGTCATAATCACTAGTAATTTCTAGCCAAATTAACTAAAAATACACCAAATATCCACAGTGAGGTTTCATTGGAGTCCCACAGGACAGTGTCATTCCAGCCCCTATTTGCATGACCTTGAGTTTTTAATTTGTAAAATGACAGTAATAATAGCAGTGCCCTCATAGGATGGTTGTAGAGATGAAATGCACTGTGCCATGCATAGTGCCCAGTCCTTATTAGGATCCCACCAATGTTAGCTGCTGCCATTTGCCTTTATTTCAAGAGTACCTACCAGCTTCACAGGCTAATTATTATTCCTCTTGTAATGTAGCATTAAGTACAGAATAAAAAATATTTCTTATGTGGTCTGTCCAGTCCTGAGGAGTCAGGGCTATCGCTCCCCTCATTCTGATCATTTCTATTCCTATTAGTACTACCTTGTTGCTAAGGTTTCTGCTCTCAAGTTATTTTTTTCTAAGAATATGAAAACATCACCTGTGCTCCCAAATAATGAGATAGCTTGGTGCTATTTTACAAAATCCTGCTTCTTGATTGAAGAAGGGCCATTTCGATTACCACTCGTGTATTTTAGAAGGATGATGATAAAGGAAAACACTGTAGATATTTAACCAAAATAGAACAGTGCAAAGTGAAGCCAAAGAGATATTTACCCATAACAGACAAATTTTCTTGCATTTATTATTAATGTTTTGGAAAATGCGGTTTTCTTCCAGATATGTAAATGTTGTGTTCACTGTGGTGGCATAAGCAGGTGGGTGGAAAAGTGCCTGGTCTGCTATGCATGACCATGAAAGTGCTTTCATCCAAAAACATACAGCTTTCTTCTCCATTACATTTATTAAATCTGTTCCAATTAATTGCCAGTTCGATGCTCAGGTGGCTTCAGCAAATGCTACCCAATGGAATTTCCAGAAAAGATCAAAGAAATGTAAACAATTGGCACTCTAACCAGAGAGCATTGTCCCCCCTGGAAACTCATTATGGGGAAGGACTTCAGTGCATATAAAGAGCCTTGAAAGGAGGCATCTCCATCAATGGCTGAAGATACAACATAGACAGGACTGAATTGATAAGTTGCAGAAAGGAAATGCTGACATGCCACTTAAAGGCAGGGCTGAAACCATTTCAGTTTGCTCAGATGGAGGTTTTCTGTGTTGGGATTCCACTGGCATAATTATTTTAATCAGGAAGTGATTAACAGGCTACCTAAAGCAAGCTACCTGCTTCTCTCAGAGTCTTAGACTGCTTAGGGTTGTTGGACTCCTTGGACCATCCGATGGAAGTTCTAGCTCCTGTCTCCAGAAAAACAACCCTCCACTTACACACCAAAGCTTTTGCATATAATCTCTAGGCTCCCTAGATGCGTTTTGTGCTTGTTTGCAATTTTCTTCAACCTTTCCTCCTAGTAGAAACACTGGTAGTTTTACTTCTTAGAATGGGATGCTACTGTTCTTTCCTGAGCTCCACTAGTCCTATTGTTGTGCATAGTTCTGTGCTCTGAACTACTATGGCCCTTGGAGTTGGTGACACTCAATTTAGTGCCCAGTTATATTTGGGATGTTCTGAGTCTATCACTAACATAACATTTATATATTCAGCCATTTGACACACATTCAGTGAGTGCTTACTGTGTGCTGAGGGCTGTTCCCAAACATTTATTGGACCATATTAAAATCAGGATCATGCAGGGCAGCTTCTAACTCCCCCATTAGACCAAGTGTCCTCCGAGGCAAGCACCAGATCTCTCACCTGGCCACATATTCTCTTCTTGCCCCCTTCCCACTCATCCAGCAAGATTCAGTTCAAATGCCCCCTCCTCTGGCCTTGGGTTAGGTACTTGAGCACTTCTGTGGCACCCTGCTTATCACCATTAGAACTTTTGATGCATTACTCTGAGGTCATCTGTTCTCCTGTCTGTCTTTTCCACAGTATTATTCTCCAGTGTAGGATCCTTTACCCAGTACAGAGCCTGGAAATGGTAAAACTCAATATGCATTTGTTGAATTCCTTAGGTTTCTCTCACCTCTAGGCTTTCAAACATGTTCCCTCTACTTGAAATATTTTTCCTCCCTTTATTGTTTGTGAATTTCCACTCGTTTAGACATCACTTCCTCAGAAAAACTCTTTTATCATAGGTGAAGTTAGGTTCCCATATTGCTTATACACCCAAAGTCCACCCCTGTGGCTCCTGAGGCGAAGTGCAGACCATGTAAAGTGGTGGTGGTGGAATGTGCATGTGTGTGCGCATGCACATGTGTGCGTGCATGTGTGCATGTGTGAAGTGAACAGGGATGTTTTTAGCTGTCTGGAGATCCTCAAGCCTTACAACTGTGCTTTGAGTCTCAAGTTTCATTTCATAAAAAATATTCCATGTTGGGCAACAAAATTGAGAGGCCATAGTGATGACAACATTGATTTCAGGCTTTCACTGTTTTCTCAGGACACTGTTTGATTTGAAGAGGCCTAATTATGCCACTTACACAAGCAAAAACAGTGAAACAGCTCCTTCTGAGTAGTATGTTTTAGTATAATTGCCTCTTCCAGATTTTCTTAAGGAAAAAACATTTGCTTTTTGGCATTTGGTCTTAGTATTAGGACAACTTACAGACTGTGGGCAAAGGCTTTGGGAAAACAGACATATTGATGCATAAGGTTAGGTTGCTTTTTTTTTTTTAACTAGGTGAAAATAAAATTGGGTTTAAAATTATTTTAATAAATTTAGTTAATAAAATTGATATGTGGGAGAACATTGCACTCAGTTAAACTCACTACCTCCCAAGCCTTGGGTTGAACTTCCATCCCTGACCTTAAGGAGCTCAAATCCAGAGAAAAGATTGTACCTTGGTGTATTTTCTTTAAGTCAACTTGTTAGAAGTTAAACATCTAAGCAATTGGTACAACAACTGGTTTCTTTAAGAAAAACCAATTGGAATCTTGGAATCCTGGAAACTTTGCCCTTTATATTTTTTTAATCACAAACTTTCCAGCATAGTTTAGATATTATGCTGTGATGAAGAGACACAGAATCACGGGGTGACATCACAAAACACCAAAGTCTTTCTGACTCTTCCTCTGCCTGCTCCATGAGAATGTCTGATGTGGGTCCCTGGCACTGGTGGGTGTAGTCTGTCCTGGAAAGAATTTGAGGGGAAACACCTTGTCCCAACACCACATGGCAAGTTTATTAGAAAATAACAACGGAAGTGACGCCTGCAGCTCGGGGTTACAGGAGCAAGAGAGCGAGTTGTTAAAATGGAATCTTTTATATATAGGGGAAAGGGACCTCCTTTGGGAGTACCCAGGGGTTGCAGCTCTCACAAGAGTCAGAGTTCAAGGGTAAGAGGTGACTAGGGGGTGTGTCCCCAGTTCTGGTCGCTAGGGAAGGATTCCAGATTTTCTAGCCAGTCCCTTTTCTCCTATCCCTCATCAGTTTCTACCATCTCTATTCCATCCAGACAGCCCTGAACCTTCTCAGGGTGGTTCTCATTGGCACTCTACTAACTAGAACTTGGCTACTTGATGACCACCATTTTGGTTCTTTCTTTTTTTAACTTCCAATGAGCCTTCTTTCATGACTAAAGATACCTTGGGTCACCAAAGACAGTCTAGTTGCAAGCCCACCAAAGGCCCAGCATGGCTGCTGATGCCCACTGACATACATGGCCATGCCTCTGTCGGCACCTCTACCATCCAGTGCTGCCACCCACTGTGACTACGGATATGGTCGACACCTTCCCTCTCCTTCCCTGCCTGTAGCCTAAAGTCTCTAAAATGAAACCAGAAGTCACACCTGGATCCAGTTAACAATCTGTTCAAGAGCCAAGTAAACAAGGAATTTCTGAGTCACAGCCTTTCTATCTCTTCTTCATGTCATATCTTCTGCTTGCTACCTCACCATGCAGGAGAGGTCTGACATTAAGCTTGAGCTTTGCTTCAGACATCCCCAATGACGTCCTGTTTTTGCTCTCATTTATCATTCCCCCCTCAAAGAACCAATTTAACTTGATAGGTTTAGGGAATCTAAGTATATAGGTGTGTTTGTAACTGGGTATTCTATGCCCCCTACACCCCAAAATTAGCCCAGAAAAACAATTCCTTTCTCTGTACAATTAGCTCCTTCTGCCAAGAAGTACATTTCCTGAGGCTGTTGGTCTTGGACCTTGATGTTCCCAGTGAAGGTCTGAGCGGCCTTGTTTTATTGTCTGTCTTAAAAGGGAGAACAGTCTGGCGTGGTCAAGAGGTTAAGAATCCCAACTGGGTACCCAGCACACAAAGCTAAGGCTTTGGTAGCCAGATTCTGACTCCACATTTCCTATCCTCTCTAAGACTGTCCTCTTCTCTGTAAAGTAAGGAGGTCCTTGTGACAGTGTGTCTTTGATCTGGAATCACAATAATCACTCAATTAGTGGTCACTATTACTTACAACACAAATAGAGAAGCAATCTTTTTAATAGTAAGCTATGTGGCAATTGTGTTATAACATGTCTTTCTGCTTCCAGCTTCTGATTTTCTGCAGTCCATTTTCCTTCAGTAGCTAGATTCATGATATTATTCTCTGAGGTGAAAATGCTCAATGGCTTCCCATTACTTACAAATTGAGTCCAAAGTCCTTCTCTTTACACTCACATCTCTTTGATCTGACCCCAACAAAACATCCTTTTCTCTATTACTCCTCTTCACACCTCCTCCACTCCAATTAAAATAAACCAATATTCCTCAAGTACACCCATGCTGAGTGCACTGTTTGTTCTTTTGTCTGGAATCCAGATCTTATCTCTTCTTTGTGCCTGGCTCCAGCCACCTCCTCCACCAAACCTTCCCCAGCCAGTAGTAAACCCCATATGATCTATGGACTTTGGGGCACTTACCTTTTGTCACCACACATTGAAGTCAAATTTGTGCCTCAGGTTTATAGTTGCATCTCCTATAGCAGATGATTGATGATGATATCTGGCTGATTCATATTCTTAAACCAGGGTTTTTCAATCTTGGCACTATGACATTTTGGGCAGAATAATTCTTTGTTGTGGTGTGGGATAGCACATGTGTTATGGGATATTTAGTAGCACCCCTGACCTCTACTCACTAGATGTCAGCAGCACTCCCCCACCCCCAGCTGGGAAAACCAAACATGTCTCCAGACATTGCTAAATATCCTCTGAAGGGCGAAATTCACTCCCAGTTGAAAACCACTGTTCTAGACCTGGATGGCTCTCAGTAAATGCTTATAAAAGGAAGGAAGGAATTTGGATAGACCCTTTTACATTTAAACAGTTGTGGAATATATCATTAATGATGTTTTTTTAGTAAGTGGAAATAAAATCATAGAGTTTCCAGGGGAAGTCAGAACTAGAAATAGACATCTGAATGCCCCAAGCATGGAGTCAGCCAATGTATTTATTGTGTAACGATGTTTAGTAGTCTGGAATCAAATAGGAGAAAGATTCCAGTTCTGTGGCCACTGTTAGCTGTCACTATGGGTGAGAATCATAATCTCTCTGAGATATGCTTTTCTTGTTCTGTAAAATGGGGATGATAATCGTAACCCACATGGCATTGCTATGAGTATAAGTTAGATAATACATGTTACATGGTTAGCAGAGATCCTGAAATAAAGTATTATTAATATTGCAATCATTTATGTAATGATGATTCATTTCCAATCCTTTGAGAAGCCATGACTCTATTATTTCAATTTTATAGATGAGTTGTGGTTAGACTCTCGGTTTTCTGATCTCCAGATTTTACTGAATCATGTTCATCAGACATAATGCAGATGGAGTCTCATTCACAAAAATTATCCTTAGGTTTTTTGTTATTGTTTTTAACTTGGAAACCGAGTTCAAACTGCTTACAGCAAAATTCATTTCCAATTTATAAATAGCATCCTCATCTATAACTATCATTAGAAAATTTAACTGCTTATGAAGCCCTTTGGTTACGTAGATGTACAAGACGTTGGCTGCTAGACACCAGTGTTGCTAAAATAAAATATCTGCCTGTTTGTGGCTTACAGGCCTTCAAGCTCAGCGACTGTCCTTTTGTCTTTAAGACATGAATTCATAAGTTTAGCTACCAGCTGGCATCAGCTCCAGCAGCTTTGGTTTTTGGAGTCAAGCAGCAGGAGCAGCTGCGTTGGCCCAGTGTCGAAGCTGGGACAGAGGCTCAGGGACAGGGCAACAGGGAGTGGTGAAGCCAACTTCCCAGAGAGAGCCAGTCAACTAGCATCTCCATGCAGGCCAATCTGCAGTAAAGAAGAGCAACCTTTTTCCTTGCGAGAACAATCACCAGAAAGGTGGGGAAAATTGAGCCCCAAACCAGTTCCATCACAACAAACTGACTGACCTTGGAAAAAATCTTCAAGCCTCTGTTTACTCATCTGCAAAATAAGGCCTCAGTGGTTCTTAATTAGTGCTACCCACATTGGGACACTCCTGTAGAGGGTGTGGAATACTAACGACTACCAAAATGCCTGACAAGTCATAAATATACCTGAAAACATAAATAAGTGTTTTGTGTTTTATATCACATTAGATCTCTGTTGATTGATAGAGTGAATTATTCAGCTAGGGTCATTCATTCATTCATTCAACAGCTGAGCATACACTCTGTGCTGAACGCTGTACTGGGATCAGAAGATGCCTTTGCTCTCCAAGGAGGCTGACACTAACTAGTTGCACCAATTCATAGGTTGTAAAAGAAAGCATGATGTCTTTCCAAGTCTGAATGCGAATCCCCTTGCTGCATCTCCTATGCTGTTCTGAGCTTGAGGATGACGATCCCAACACTCCAATTCCTTCCCACGGACCCCCCACCCCTTCTTATTGGCGGGGATTTTCTCTTGGCAACGGTCAGTTTCCACGCAGCCCTGCCCACTTTCTGCAGACGCTTAGCTACGGGGTTTGCCTTCCAATTCCTGTAGGTGGCGCCAGACGCCCTGACTGCGGGCTGTGGGCTGCGGACTGCGGGCTGCGGGCTGCGACTGCGGGTTCCGAACTGCGGGCTGCGACTGCGGGCTGCGGGCTGCGGGCTGCGGGTGCTCTCCATGCCGCCTCGCCTTTCTCCTCTCTGGTGCGGTCTCCCTCCGCTCCCCAACCAACCGAGAGCGTCTGAGGTGAAATCGTGCCAGACTTGGCGGCGGCTGCCAGGTTTCCCTCAAGTCTTGGCTTAACAAAGGAAAGCAAATTACAAAAATGGAAATTTTCAAACTAGCGTTCAGTGGTATTCAAATCGACGTTTGGGGAGCACGCAGGCACAGACCACATTCGTGCTATTTTGTGATTAAAATGATACCGAAAATACCTCCTTGCTTTGGTTTTCATCTTTTAAACTGACTTGTTTCTTTCCTGCTTCGAATTCTCCTTTCTTCGAGGAGCAGCGAACCTGTTTGCTCTAGAAATTCTAACGTTTGAGTCAGTTGCATGCTTGCTTCTGCTGACTGCTCCAAAGAATTGAACTTTAAAATTCAAAACAAAACAAAACAAACGAAAAAAAACCTGTGATTTTTCAGCCTGGAGAAATTAGATAAAGAAGTTTCTAGGCACTTTACCAGGAAGTTCTGTGTTCTGTGCAAGGAGCTCCGAGTTCTATGATGGTGCATAAATCGTCTTGGCGTTTCCTCTCCATGCAAGGAGAAAGCCTGAATGTGTACTCTGCCAGCAATGCGTGTCAGCTGCTTCTTCCTTCAGTTGGAGTTGTGTGCTTCCTCTCGTTAAAATCGAGTTGGGTCTGGAATGATTTTACTTAAACGTGGAGTTGAAAACAAAGCAACCCTTGACCACGTTCTCCTTGCTAATTTTTGCAGTTGTTAGACAGGCCCTGTCCCAAGTGGGTTTGTGAGAAAGGAACTCCCTTGTCTCATCGTGCCCAAGCGCCTGCGCCTTCTCTTTCTTTGGCTGCTTCAACTGTCTCCTTACACAGCTGTGTCTGCAGTGTCTGGAGACAGGTGGGGGAGCAGCCTCCAGGCCACACCTGCCAATTCGCTCTCTAAGGTCCCTCTGGGTAGCTTTTAAAATGTAAAGATCACACACATATGCACATACACTCTTGTTTTGGTGGTGGTCACTCCCTTTCACTTTGTTGTAGAGGACTGCTGTACCCATTTTCCAGAATGACATAAATGTCACATTCTATTGACTATATTCTCCTGCCCACGTAAGCATTACCTTGACAATGGACACATCTTTTTAAGCACCTCAGAAAGCTGGGTCCCAGGGCCTCAGCCAAGTTGTGGAACTGGTTATGGCTATGAGAGGCCTGCTCATCTCCACAGGTAAATCCAAGGCCCACCCTTACACGACTATTTAGACAATACTCAGGCAGGACCGCATTATGAGGTCTTTGTTGGTTTGGGCACGACAAGTTAGAATTCTCTAATAGTGATAGCAGATAAATTAGACTAGTCTGCTAATGTTTTCCAGACTTCAGAATGGAAGAATGACTTCAGTCTAGCATCAGACGCCCTATGATTTTACCCCAAGGCTCAAGCTCTGAGTATCCCAGTCTAGACAACCGTCAAGCTTTGATTTGTGCTGTTATCGCCTCTTGGAATTTCTCCTTCATTCTCTTCTGTGATTAGCAACTCATGTTCGTTTTTTCAAGATTTGCCTCAAATGAAACCTCTCTAAAGTGTTTCATAACAATGCTTATATGTTATGAGATGATAATACTATCATCTCTTAAATACGACTCTACCGTTTGATCTATTTGACGTACAATACTGTGCTATGTTTATTTATTTTGTTTTTATTTCTTTTAAGGAAAGATGCAGGCAGGAATGAAGAGGGCAGAGGAAGAAGCAATCTATTTTATTTTTATTTGATTGTTCACACTGATTGTTTCCCTCTGCACTCAGGACTCGAACCCAGGGACATGTGGTTTGTTCCTTTGGAGGCGACTGTCCTAACTACTCCTCCACCAGGGTGTGTCACTACGTTTATTTTTTAATACCTCTTTCATTTCTGGTAGAATATACTCATTGCCAAGGCAGGTAACACGTCATATTTACCCCATACCCCTCAAACTAAAAAAAAAAATTGAGGGAAAATTGTTGAACGAATAAAGAAACATACTTGGTTTTTAGCATTTTTAAAGGAGCAATTTTTTTCTTTCAAGGTCTCCTAGTTCAACTGCTAAACATCTGTGACCATGTCTCTAGAACTGAAAGTAAAATATGAAAGTTTATAGTAAAGTCTAGTTTTCATAGTATAGATATACTTTTCTCTTTATGGTAGGGAAAGTTAGATGTCCATACAGGTAGAAAATTTCTGTGTCCCCAGTACATGATTAATGCCTCTGCTCCCAGAAAATCCAATGAGAATAGAGTATTCCTGATGACATGGAAGCTTGTGAAATTGATGTAGTTCGTCTCTCATTTTAGTGTAATGACAGAGTTATATTAAGAAGTCATTTCTTAGACTTCAGTCATTAAGTTGCTCAAGCTAGGCGCACCTTAGTGGAGTAGTGGTTAGGTCCACTGCCTCCCAACCAGCACAGCCCACATACATCACAAGGACCAGGCTTGCGTCCTTGGGGTGGAGGGACCAACCCAAGGTGAAGAGCTAAATAAAAGTAAACATGTTTCTTCCTCCCCTCTCTTCCTGCCTGCCTGTCTATTCACTTTCATTCCTGCCTGTACCCTGCCTTAAAAAAAAATGTTGTTTAAACTAGAAACCTGAAAATGTCCTTCGAACTTCCCTCGTCCTAACTTTCCATGTTCAATTATCACCAAGTTACATAACTTCTTTTCAGATTTGGAAACTTAAGAGGTTCTCTCTATCCGCCATTGCTCTGTTCCAAGTCACTATCACGTCCCACCTACATAATTGCCAAGGCTTCCTAGTTAGTCTTTCTGCTGCTTATCTTGCCTGCCTCCCATCATGTCACTCCCTGGTTAACCACCTTTCACTGGCCACACTTAGCAGAATCCCTTACTTGGCCTTGTGTGGTCCAGATCCCTGCTAATCTGCTCAGCCTCTTTCTTCTTGAATATATTAGCCTTCAAGTTCTTGAACTTGCCAAAGTCTTGCCTGCTTCAAGGTTTACCCATGTGCACTGCACGCTTCTCTTGAGAATACTCATTCACCGTCTTGGATCACTTCTGAACTTTCAGAAATCAATTCCAGTAGTACTTCTTGAGATGTGTTCCATGCGTCTCTCCAGAATAAATTAGGTCCCTATAATTGACCCTGTCAATGTCTTATTCTTCTGTCATGTTAAAAACCACAGGTTTCCATAACATTTTTTAATGTTTTTATTTTATGTCTGTCTCCCCTTCCACAGCAGATACAAGAAGGCATGTCTCTTTGTGCAAAAGAGCTTATCTGTGTGTTCAGTACTTAAGATACAATAGAGCGCCAAGAAATACTCCATGGATAGTACTGCAATGAAAAATGCTAGCAGGTCATGTGTAACAGGCCTGTGGCATGAAAATAGTTTCAAACAAAAAATAAATGGTAAGCTGAAATGAGACTCAAAGATGTTTATGCACATAGAGCAAGCAAGGGGAAGACTTGAGTTATGATATGATATCCCACGGCCTTTCTCCACTGCTCGATGAAAAATAAGAAGAGAACAAGAACAAAAATATTTGTTTTACAGCTCTACCAAGGTTCCACCCTCCCCTTTCCCCCTTGCATCAAGTACATCCTGTACTTTTGGCAACATGTTGACTGGATATTTAAAAGCTGTGAACTGTTCTGAAAATTTCACATACTGGGTTATGGGCCATGTGTGTTTGATCAAAATTCAATTACTACACTGTACCATACTTGGAAACCTATCATCCCAAGTTATGAAGTATGACGAAATAGGCGAACCTAATTGGTTCAGTATGGGAACAGTATCAACCAAGCTTGTTATGATAAATAGCTTCCTGTGTTAAAGGTTCTCTAGAGCTTATAAGTATCTTGGCTCACCTCCTTCAGTGGAATAGGAATATTGCTCCCAGGGACCCCCTAGATCACTGTCCCTCCGATGCAATAGCAGTTCAGAGTTTTCTTCCACTTACAACCTCTGGAAAAGAAAAATGCTGTGCAATTCCCCCTCCTCCTTCTCATTTCTTCATTTAAAGTTGGAGCACCTGGTAACTTTTTTGTTGTTGTTTTGGTTTGGATTTTGATGTCCCTGGGTGGGCACAAACCTGGTAACTTCTTTAGCTTTTTTTTTTTCCTTCTAAAAATAATTTAAAAAGTAATGAGGCATTTCAAATACAGGAAAACAGACAATCTTGTACCCACCATTAAGAATGAATAAATAATCATTTTTCCACTTTTTTTTTAGCAAATCTTTTGTCTTTAAAAAATATCTTCATTCTCTTGAGTTTTGGAACTAAAGTTGGACGATCACAGTATTTCTGAGATTTATAAGTTAAATCCTGTGATACTTTAACACACTTGAATCAAGAGGCTCTCATCTCATCATAGAGAAGCTCCTTGTCGGTCCTTTCAAGTTGAAATGGTCTCAGTGAGAATTCCTTACCCACATTGTTGTGGAGATGACAAGGGTTCATTGAGGAGGGTTGTGGTGTGTGGGGTCAAGAAATTGTCTGAACGGTTCAGAAAGGATACACTGTAAAACAAAACAGAAACTATTTCCATGCTTTGTGGTCTTCACAGGCATATGTACATAATTTTCTTTAGAAGTGACATTTTGGGTTGGGTGAGAAGTATTTCTTTCTAGTGATCTCAGTAAAGGGCAAAACAATTGGGTGATTGCCATTTTAACTTCTGAAAAACAATCAGTAGCACTGGCATTTTCCTCAGATGACAGCTTTAAGTCCAGGAAAATTTGCATATATTTACCCTTAATTTAAGTCAACCACTAACTTGTTACTTTCCCAAGTTTGCTCTCATTTTATTCTCCATGTGTATTAGACCAGCCTCCTTCACCTGTTCACAAAATGCATAGTGCTAAATCTGCAGTTCTCCCCTGGAAAAAAATTGTGTGCTCCATAAAAAGTTGTTTTGGTAAAAATGCAAAGCAAAACACAAGAGCCTGAATTTGTCCTTGACAATAATTCATCAATCATGAGGGCTGCAGGCCAACCAAGGCACAGAGAAAGACCCTTGGTGAAGGTAAATATGCAAGTCTGCACAAAGGAACAATGAAGGTGCTGCATGGTTTAGCAGTTTGAAATCACAATGATGCCAAGATTGGATTAGACCTTCTCTGCAGTACCATTAGGTTTACTTTAGAAATTGCAATTAGCTTAAAAGTTGTGATTTCTAAAATGGCCCACTTGCCTTTCTTGTTTTCCTCTATGCACGTACGGTAATTCTTCCGTAATTTTTAAATAGAACTTCCAACAAGAAGTGCTCCCTGAGAGCTGTAAACTTCAAAAAATGGAATGTGACTGTAGGCACTTATGCTAATAAGTGCCCACATAATTTTTTTCACTTAACAAATGTCTGATTTTGGCAAATCAGCTTTTTTTTTTTTTTTTGTATTGAATCTTGCCTGATTGAATAGCACAGGAACTGCCAGAATAAATGTATTATCAATGTGCAGTAATTAAGGAAATAGTCCTTGTCACTCTAATAGGGACCAGGCTCTGCCTGCCTCTAATAAAGTTAAATATAAAATAGAGTTTCTGGAGTGTAGCAGAAAATAAAGGGAAGTCAGTTACTAGCATGTGGTTATTCTAGATGAACAGTACATAAAATGGAGCAATGCATTTTATAGAGAGGTGCCAGAGAAGTTAAATAACAAAAACATATTCACTTTTCTAATTTAAAGAAACAGTTATTCCAAGAAAAGAGACTATCTGATTTCTTTCTTTGGGAAGAGTTGATGTTTCCTTCATAAAAGTCAGTGTATTATTTTAAAGCATAGCTTCACCAGATACAGGTCAAACCCTACCAGAGTGAGCATCAGTTTTAAGACAATAATTCTCTCAGTAACACAATAAATACTTTACTATAATAAAAATAGAACAGAGCTTTGAAGAAGGCCACAACCCATAGTTTGGAAATGATGCTGACAGAGGAGAATTTTCATTATGGATTTAGTGCGCCAAAGTGTGGGGTCCCATCTCGGCCTCCAAAGTTCAATAGCATTCTCCATCTCTGTGACTGTTACCTATCCTGGCGATCGCATGGCTTGTTGTTTCAAGTGGGGCAAAGAATTGGCTAGGGGGATACTGGCAAGTCTTGGACTAAACCTCACCCAGAAGCTCTGACATATAAGAGATAAGTTTACTTTAGAAGAATTGAAGTGAAGGAGTGAGACTCTTCCATGATGAAGGCAGCCCCATATTAACCATTCTCTTAAAAATTGCTTTTCTCTTTAATGTAGTCTATACAGATATTAATTTACGGTGCCACATGCCTTGAGCCTATTGATGTTATAATGCAGTGCTCCTTCCTTGAATAAAATTACTTAAAGTATATAATGTTATAATGCAATGTCACATCAATGAAACTAGAAAAAGTTGCATTCTGTACTTTGGAATATCTGGGGTAAACTTTTTTGGAAAAAGGGCAGGTAGTAAATAATCTCAGCTTTGTAGACCTTACATTCTCTGTCACATCTCCTAACCCTGCCATCACTGCAAAAAGGCACCACAGCAAAGTATAAATGAATGTGTGTGGCTAAAGTTCAAAAAAACTTTATTAGTATATTGAAACTAGAACTTATCATATGTTTTATGTGTCATGAAATGTTATTTTTCTTGTAATTTTTTCCCAATCCTTTAAAAATGTAAAAACCATTCCAAGTTCATTTTAAGTTCCCAAAGTCAGGTGCCAGGTAGAATCTGTCCCATGTTCTGGTTTGATGACTCCTGATCTAGCAGAGAACGATTTTTTCCAAATACCTCTTTAAACAAATGGCATTTTAAAATAGATATGTTAGGTACCTACTTTAACCAAAATACTTTCAAAGAATTATTGTAGATATTAAAATGTAGGAGACACTCAAAAAAATCGAACGAAATATATTGAACTCTACGATGCCCCGGTGCTCGTGCTGGAGCTACAATGGAAAGCAAAGTAAGCACAGCTTGCGTTTTTGGGTGCTCATGATAATGAAGCATGGGACGTACCACAGCAAGGGAGTCACAGACTGGCGGTAGTACATAATAGCACAGAGAAAACCTGACTTGGAGCAGTTTTGTGTTTATAGTACTTTGTATTTGATCTCAATTCTGATCTCTCCCCTACATCTCACTGTCTGATTATTCTTCATCAGGTAGAGTATGATGATGACACTGCCCTGCAGGCAGGGAAGGTAAACCACATCTAAAGCCAGGCGTCTATAACATCACATGTCCAAGCTGCTTGCTCTGCATCCTGGACCAGCTAGAGAGTTGTCACTTGCTCTGGGACCTAATCAAGTTTGACAGTCCTTAGGTGTTATTCAGTAAATGTGTTCAGCAGCTTATCCAAATCATAGGAGTTGCTTCCCAAACCTTTAAGAGACCTTCTGTACACCTCTGAGGTGACAGAGTGAGGGATTTTTGTGAGGCTTGTCTCACACCCTTTCATGCATGGGTTTTATCAAGGAGTCTAGGATTACACTTGCTTTATATGTACTATGTCTTAAGAAATGACATCACCAATATACTGAACTGTCATGATGTCCTATGGGAGTGCCAGATCATCAGTGTCCTGTTGACTAAATTTTGACAAAGAGCCAGAACTGCAGTAGGCCTGAGATAAAATAATACAGGTGAACTGTTTTCCTGTTAGATGATGAAAGCAAACTTTTCTGGTATTCTCGGTTTAAGGGGATAGAAAAAAAGCATTTATCAGATTAATACCTGGATATGAAGTGCCAGGGTATGCTCTGACTTACTCAAGTAATGAGACCATATTTGAAAAAGTAATGCAATTGAAGTGTTGGCACATAACTAATTTTTTTTCAGTCTCTCTTGATTGTAGTAACTTTGTTTTAGAAAGTAAAATAAACTTATATATATAGGTTCCCTATATGTGCAGTTTCCCCATTCCTCAGATACAGAGCAACACACTCTGCTCTCCACCAAATAACCATGTTTCTTCACCATTATCCAGTGGGCTCTGCCACTACTACCCAGCTCCAACCACCCCACCCTGTCCCATTCCCTACTGGTAACCTCAGTTCTATTCCAAGTGTCCAAGGGTTGGTTTTGTTTTGTCTGTTACTTTGTTTTATCTGCTAACATTCCACCTGTGAGTGAGGTCATCTGGTATCTGTTTTTCTTCTTTTGACTTGTTTCACTTAGCATAATCCCCTGTAGAACTATTTATTTTGATTCACATGACAGGATTTCATCTCTCCTAAGTGCTGTGTAGTATTCCATTGTGTATATAGACCACATCTTCTTTATCCATTCATTGGATGATGGGCACTTAGGTAGCTTCCAGTCCTTAGCCATTGTGAATAGGGCTGCAATAAACATGGGGGTGCATAAATCTCTGCTAATTAGTGTTTCTGTATCTTTTGGGTAAACACCCAGAAGTGGGATGGCAGGATCACATGGGATTTCCATCTTCAGATTTTCGAGGAATCTCTATACTGGTTTCCATAGGGGTTGCAATAATTTGCACTTTGGCCAGCAGTGTAACAGTGTTCCTTTTCTCCACGTCCTCAACATTTATTGTTTTCAGACTTTTGGAAAATAGCCAGTCTCTCAAGTATAAGGTGAGATCTCATTGTTTTGACACATGACTAAATTTAAAAGAATTCGTTGTCATTCTCCAAAAGCCACATACTCTGCAATGGCCAAAATGGTGACTTAAATGAAACTCTGATAAAAACCAATAGACCAGCATCTTTAAATTCTGTTTTAAATAGTTTGGTGAATTACCTTAAGATGAACATCCTTGTGATCAACATGAGCCAAGAACTAGAAATTGCCAGTCATCTCAGCCCTGAAGCCTCTACATGTGCCTCCCCAGGTCCACAGCCCTCTCCTCCCTTCAAAAGTAACAACTAGCCTGATTGCCCTTGGGGCTCACTTCCTTGCATTTTAAATTCTTTTATCACTTCAGTGTGTGGCCTTAAGTATAGTTTAATATGCCCATTTTACAGTTTATGTATTTTGAAGTTGATTTTAATTTAACTTCCTTTCTCATATCCCCTTTCATCATTTCAATCATACAGTGAGTTCATGGACTTTCTTGATCCATTACAAGATGGATTCTAGTCATAACTGCACCCATCACTTGATCTTCCTAAGTTCTTACTCCTATTTGTGAGTTAAAGTTGTCTTTAAAATATTTATTTTTTTTTATATCAAAGGACTGATGTTAGCTAAAAACCAGTACCCAGCAGTTTCCCCAGAGACTGGGTATTCCCTTTACTAGTGCATCATTACTTTTAGCAAAATGGCTTTGGTTTCTTTAAGGAGACAAAGGGCACGTGGATAGTTTATGCTTGGGACAGACTGAACTGGATCAGTTTCTGGGAATGGGTGAAGGAATCTGAGTTTTCAATTGAGACAACTCAAACCAGCCCCCCCAATTTCCAGAATTTTTTTTTTTCACTTGACTTTTTTGGCTGCCTGTCTGCTTCAGTACTACGAATCCCATGAGAGATAATATCATCCTTGAAGTTCAAGCAATTCTGATTACCATTGTATTCTAGCTGTTTATATGGTAACCAATCTATGCTACTTGTTGGTTTTTGTCACTTCAGAGTCCTAGCATCACCACTGAACTTGAAGTGCATTTCATAATCAGCTTCTCCTTTACAGAACAGTCACCACCACCGTAGTGCTTTAAACAATATCAGAGTTTCAACAACATATATATTTCTGTGTTTTAGTGAAGGAAGTGTTGTTTGGGTCCTCTTGTCAAACATAGATGATGAATGAGCAAGTCATATATAATAATTCTACTTCAACATTATCATCTCCCTAAGGGTTTGGTTTTTGTTTCCCCCTCTACATATATCAATAAATTTTTGACATTTCAATATCGCTTGAGGTAGGCCTCTGTTGAAATTTGATTTCAGTTGATCAACTGTGCAAACAAAAGCATTCTCTTGAATTAGATCACTGAATTAAAAAATCTCTAGTAAATGCATCTATGTTGATAATTACTTCTTACTGATCTAGCCCGTCTTCCACATGAATCCTTTATTACACATATTCCCCAGGCTTCTACAGATATATATATATAAAGGAAATTACAAATATTATTTTATTTTTTCCTGGAATATATTCTTAAAATTTTATTACATTATATCATTTTATAAGTTTAAGGTGTACATTATTATAAATCAACATCAGTATATACTACTTTAAGTTCGGCATTAATAACTGAATTCTGTCTGTCACCATGTAATTTACCCCCTTTACCTGATTTGACCACCCTCTACCCACTTCCCTTCTAGTAACTATTACTTGGTTTTATAGTCTAAAAGTCTATTTTTTATTCATATTTTTGTTCGGTTACTCTATATACTACAGGAGTGAATTCATATGATGTTTATCTTTCTCTATCTGACTTATTTCACTAAACATAATACTTGTTAGAGTCATCCGTGTTGTTGCAAATGGCAGGAGAAGTTTCCACATCTTTATTCATCCATCTGTTGATGGGAACTTTGGTTGTTTCTAACTCTTGCATAATGGTGCAATAATGGGGATGGGTATAGCTCTTTGATTACATTTTTGTTTGTTTGTTTGTTTTTGGTTCAATTCCCAAAAGAGGTATAATTGCATCATTTAGAATTTCTATTTTCAGTTTTTCAAGAAATCTCTATACTATTTTCCATTATGTCTATGTCAATTTGCATTCCTATCAACAATGTATACATATCCCCTTTTGTTGACATCTCCAACATTTGTTATTTCTAGTCTTTTAGATAATAGTTGTTTTCACAAGTGTGAGATGATATCTCATTGCTGTTTTGATTTGCATTTCCCAGATAATTAGAGATGATGGACATCTTTTCATGTACCTGTTGGCTATCTGTTTGTCTTCTTTGGAGAAGTGTTTATTCAGAACTGTTCTCCATTAGTTTTCATCGGGTTTTCTAGTTGTTAAGTTTTATGAGTTCTTTATGTATTTTAGATATTAACTCTTTGTTAGATATATGATGTGTCAACATCTTCTCCCATTTAGTAGGATGTCTTTTTGCTTTTATGATCATTTCTTTTGCTGCGTAGAAGCTTTTTAGTTTGATGTAGTCCTACGTATTTATTTCGGCTTTTATTTCCCTTGCCCTTGAGTTGAGTACCCAAAGATACCTTTAAGACCAAAGTCCAGGAGTGTATCATCAATGTTTTTGTCTATGTATTTTATGGCTTCAGGTCTTACATCTAAGTTTTTAATCCTTACAATTTTTTTGTGTGTATTGTTTTAACTACTGGTTTCATTCTTTTGCATGCAGTTGTCCAGTTTTACTTACACTATTTTTTGAAGACACAGTCTTTCCTTCATTGTACACTCTTCACTCCTTTCTCATAAATTAATTTTCTATTTCTTTGTTTATTCCTGAACTCTCATTCTTTTCTCTGGTCTCTGCATCTTTTTATTCTAATACCATGATGATTTGATTACTATTGCTTGGTAGTATAGTTTGAAGTCAAGGAGTCTTATTACACTTCAATTTTTATTCTTTTTTTTTCTCTCAGGATTGCTTTTGCTATTTGAGGTCATTTGTAGTTCCAAATAAATGATTCATGGTTTTTTGTTCTATTTCTGTGAAGAATGTCTTCAGTATTTTGATAAGGATTGCACTGAATCTATATATTGCTTTAGGTTAAACAGCTATTGAAATAAATTTAATTCTTCCAGTCTATGAATTGGGGTATATTTCCATTTCTTTGTGTCTTCTTACATTTCTTTTCATTATGTCTTATAGTTTTCAATGTACAAGTCTTTTGCTCTCTACAAATATTTAAATGGGTCAACTTTCTTCACTTGTCTTCTTGAGGTATAATGGTGTTTGACATTTTTTTATAGGTCAAAAGATGATGAAAATTGTTACATCTGAAACTTGAGGTTAACTGGCATCCTTGTGAAGGTAGAGATCTTGGATAAGATCATTATAGAGTCTCCACACAAGGCATAGATAGGCAGCTTTATCAGAAATGGAAGAAGAATTGCTTCTTTGGGCCTGAGTTCAATAGATATTGGGAGATTCCCAGACTCATATTTATCTGAGTTTATCCAAATTTTCTCATCTCAGTTCCATCCTCTTCTAATCAAAGTTATATTGAACATAAAAGACTTGACGAGTCTATGAACTCAACTTAATTTTTAATTCAAAACTCATACGAGCTGCATTGACATCTTACTTTTGGACATCATGTCATTGGATTAAAAGATTAGAAGTCATTTAATGGTAGTTACAGAAAAATCTCCAATTTTGCCTAGAGCTTAGAATTTGAAGAAATAGAAAGCCCTGAGCTTATAGCTCCTTTGTTTAGGCTCCCAGGCCTTCAGAAGTGTCCAGCCTGCCCTGAGATCCTTGTTGGTGCCATTCCTACCATACTAATGCATCAAAAGACTCACCTCTGATAGGCACTTAATTTTTTATTAAATATTTTTACTCATTTTTAAGGTTTAAATGTATTATTATTTATTTTTATTGAGGCAATATTGATCTACAACACTATATAAGTTGCAGGTATAGAGCAGAAGATATAAATGGATATTTCATCAAAGAAGACATACAGATGGCCCACAGATACATGAGATGTTTCTTATCACTTATCATCAGGGAAATGAAAATCAGAACCACAATGAAATTTCATCTACACCCATTAGAATGACTTATCAAAAAGTCAAGAAATAGGCACTTAAGTCCTCCAAAAATGTAATAATCTATAACTTTATTGTAACTTTTATGTAACTTTATTTGCAACTGTGCCATGAACTGCCAGTTATTTTTCAAGGGAAACCAAATCATCTCTGTCTTCAAACTCAACCAAATCAGATAAGCACTCCCCATTCTTTAGTGTTGAAAGACTGTTGTCTATAATTGCTTCCAGTTTCAGAAACTACATTAGTGATGGCTCAGTATTGAGATAAAGAAGACCCTAGGTCTTTTAAGCCTTGAAGGATTTTATACAGAAAATTGGGTGCTTTAAAAAGTGATTGGAAATGCTAAAGTAGGACAAATCGCAAGACTACCACTGGACTAGGCTAACTCCTGTTGCTTTAATAGTGACACTCACTCCTCTACCTTCAATACTGGGGCTGGCATTGTCTTCACAGACCACCCTGTCAAACTCATTTCCTTGTATGGCAATGAATTTGGCTAAAGCAACAGGGTGGTGGACCGTACGGTCCACAAGTTCTCCAAGGAGTAAGTGCCCCTGGACCACCAGTGCCTGTGAGAGCCCAAGAGAAAGAGAGAGGCCCTCTGTGCTGGGGAGTCCTTCCCCCACTCGCTCTACACTATGAGAATCTCCTGACCTTGACAGTCTCCACCCAGGCACCCTGAAGAAGGGGAGTGACTTAGGGAGCCCTACCTGTCATATACCATCAGAAATGTACATTGTATTCAGCCAAAACACAAACCAACAACAACAAAAGCTGGTCTCTGAGGAGGAGAGAGATGATAATAATTAGTGGGAGAATTCAGAGGCAAGGGACAGTTTCTAGTTAGATGCAACAGATTTAAGTATTTGATGGACTGGGTCGGTAGGAAGAGTAGAAAAGAAGAGCTGGTTGAGGATTTAGAATAGACTATGAGGGGTAATTCATCATGTAAGTTCTGGAGGAAGTGGGAAGGCAGTAATCAGGGCCTCAGCGTCATCCCCAAACAGAGAAGCAAAGGGGCAACTTTATTCTTTAGAGAATTCTGCCAGGACTTTGAACATGCAAGGGCTCTGTCAGGTGTGACAAATCAGAGCACAATCACAGGTGAACACGTGCTTGTGTCAGCTATACAGGAGCCACTGTGTCAAGCAGATGACCAGATGTATATGTAGGTTCAGTTTTTCAAATGAAGAATTTATTTGGGGTCATATCATCTTTCAAATAACTTAAACTGCTTGTTGCACAAGATTCATTTAGGACAGATAAATGCAACCTGTATTGTGTAAAATATGAACAATCCTACAAACACTCTGAAAGCAGCATGCTTCACTCTTATAAATGTGTGAAACCAACCAACACAAGACCAGACAGTACTCAGCACTGTTGAGGGTTTTGTGGACAGTTAACCCAAGCAAACAGCTTCTAGATCATCAGGAAAATGCTCTAATTTTAGAGGCAGGCTCATAGGACTTGTTAGGGGGCCTCAAAGATACTAAGGGTACAGTCAGAACTCAGGCTTAGTTCTTACACATAGTGTCCCATTTTTGCCAACCAATAAATCTCATAACTCAAGCCAGGGTTGATGCGGCTCTTTGTATGCACCTGAGAGTTACCTTTGGTGGGAAAAATAGCAAGACTATTAGGTTATCGTCACCATCAAAATGTCTACCCATTAGGAGCAAATATGATAAGAACAGACATTTTGAACGAGGTTTTACAAAAGACCAAAAGGGGGTGATTAGAGAAGAATGAAACCAGCCTTCACATCTGTGTTTTGCTAGGACTGCTAGGTGTAAGCACTTGGGCAGGATTTTTGTGTCAGAGAAAGTGGAAATCCGAGTAAATCAGTTCACCCTAACTGATGTGATGGGGGTCTTCTTAGATGGCAAGCAGAGGGCTGAAGGTGGAGAGACTGCTGGAGGAGAGTGATACTTTGGGGAGATGGTTCCAAGGGGAAATAAGAGGATGTTCAGTTTCCCTCTTCCTCTTCTTTGGTCAGTCTTGGTGTCAGAAGGTCTGTGGGTAGACCCTAAACTGTCACATACAATCTCATCCTCACTTCTCTTACACATCCATCATTCTAAATAACCTACAATCCAGTTAAGAGTAGTTTATGCAAATGTATGCAAATGTGTTCTAAAGAAAGTTGCCCTGACAACCCTTTTCAACCAGATAGTTGTCTCAAGTTCTTCCTTGATAGAGAAACTAGAGTTACCTGGATCTTTGATCACATGCCTGTGTTCTAATGCTTTGTTCTGACATAAGTTGAGAAAATGTTCATATAACGTGCTGCAAAATTTAATCCGCGATTTTCTTTTTCCCTTGATCCATCCCCCACAGCCCTTTCACTGCCTCCATTTACCAAGGTCTTTCTTTCCTTCACTTACTCAAATCTAGGAACCTTTCTCCCTATCCTTTGAAATGAAGCCTACCTGTGTCCCCTTTTTTCTGTGTTCTGCAAGGTGACTGGCTAGCAAATTTAATTAACTAATGCACAATAAAGTTCCATTGGCTTCATGCATCACTCTGAGGATAGCATTTGCATTTTAAATGGAGCTTCTTAGACTGTCAAGCTCAGCAAGTAGCTATAGATCATCAGGACTGATGCACGGAACTTACAGAGGCCTCACAAGACTTGCTGGGATTTCAGGGCTCCTAAGGAGCATAGTCAGAACTGGAACTCTTTGGGGTCTAGTGCACCGGTACCATTAGACACAAACTCTCTCAACACAATGAGTTAGTAAAACAATTTTCAGGTGCTAACAAAGAAAACTGTTGTGAATTTATTTAATTTCAACATACATTTGCATATAAAGCTATCATTCCTTACCTAAAATCCTTACGTTCACATATTTATTTCTGTGGTAGTCTGAGCACAGAGAACTGCAATTGTTTCTCACTTGTATGTCTTCCCAACTAGACTCTGAGACCCCAAGTAAGACTAGGCTTTGTCATTGTATCCCAGCACCCAGGCCAACACCAGGCAGAATGGGCATTCAATATATTTACAGAAAAAATAAATTAGCAGATGAATATGGCCAGTTACAGGGACAAGAAACTTAGGTATCACACATTTGTGATTCTCAACACTGATTATATAGGTAAGGCATCTTTTTTTAACATTAAAAAAAAATTGAAGTAAAATCCATTATGGCATTCTATAGGTTTCAGGTGTGTATCACTGCAAACCAGCATCTACATGTACTGTACCATTAAATTCACTACTAATACTTAAGTCTTCAAATCATATCATCTTCCTCTCTATTTCCTTTAAGGCTGGTTGCTGGTTTTAAATCATTTTATTTTAATTTTTGTGTCACTTAACTGTCACATACTGATGTCACTACCTTTCTAGTTTCTTCTACTCTGTAAGATGTCTTTTTCTTATTTGGTTATCACCTTCCTTTTACAAGATTGAGAAATGACATACTTAACGAATACCAGATTAATCTGTTCTGATTTTTTTTCTCAGCTAGGGATAAAAAAGGAGCCTTTTGAAGAGCCTTCAAATCAACAGTAATTTCAAATTTTCACAACATAAAGAGGCAGAGCGCAAAGTGAATTTGACACTTTGAAAAATGCTCTAAACATCCCAGTAGATGGATGAACATGCTTTCACTTCATGAATGCTTGTTTCATAAGTATTCCATAAATATCGATGTTAAGTAATTAATACTAACCTATTGAGAAAGTGTTTCTTTTCTACATGGTTGATTTCCAGTGGGGAGACTAATTAAATGTTAAAGACCATGTGAGATATTTTCTGTAATTACAGTTTCTAGCTGTATTTACAAATGATGTGTCTACATGCAGAGTGAAATAATAATACGATATTAGTTCATTTTTATTCCTATACAGAAACATACAGATTGTTATCATTCTGGACTTTCTCTGCCCGAGTATGGAGTCTGTCTATAGTTGCTTATTACCCTTTGCAATTGCCCTTGTAGACTCTTTCCTCTTTTGACCATGATTGAAAAACCGGCTGTTTAAAATTTCTATGCCTTTCTGTTTTGTCTTATCTTTAAGCATCTTAGTTATATCTTGCAATTTCTATTATGCTATTTATAGAATAAACTCATTTGATGTTCTCCATATGACTCATATTTAGTTGAGTGATTAGAACTTGGGGTCTGGGGAAAATCATAGCATGTAAATGCTTATAGAACTGATGTGTTACCTGGGGGTATCTTCCTCAGATTAACTTGAACCGAATTCCACACCCAGTGGGAAAGTCAATGGCCTCTCCAGCATTTGTGCAAATTCTCGGGAACCTTAATTACCAATAGTTATCTCTGAATCCAGTCTTATATTTCTGCTCAGTTCTTATTTTCCATTCTGCCTTTTGGTAGCTGGTCAACTCTCTGTCCTTTGGTTCGACCTCAGATGAATTCAGATCCTTTCTTGCATATATGTACATGCATATATGTACATGCATACATAGACACATGTGGGCTAACATACAAGTATACAAATTCTGATTTGTGTAAAGTCCTTCTATACATGGCAAATGAAGTTTTGGTAAGCAAGTGGGAGACACAGCACCAGAGAGGAATTCAAAGACTAGACTTGTTCTCAAAAGCCTGTCTTCTAGTCCCCACTGGCTTGCTCATTCTCTGCCCTCTTTGCTCTCCTAAATGAAAAGGCTTTCTCAAATTCTTACCAATGTCTATGCAAAAGAGGCTAACTCTCCCCGCTTATCCCAGATCTCTATGAACTCTCACTTTCTTTGTAAACCCAAGAAGTCTGTCACAGCTTAATCCCTGTGTGTGGATCTTTCATTACACCTTATTTTCAACAGAAGCCATCAAATGCTTTCAGATTTTCCTAAACACTCAAGAGCATGTGAACAAGGCCATTCTAATTTTTGCTTTTATTTTTCTTTATATAGTTATATTTTGCTGTAAAATACATCACACTTTCAATGATTCTAAATGACTGACTTGAAATAATTGAAAGAAAAAATCTCAGACATCCTTGCTGACCTTGCTAAATATTTATATGAGTTAAGTAGATTCAAGCAGGATCATTTCTGAATCAAAGAACCTTGCATTGTTTATACTCTATAAAATGCTATGACTTTCACATGTATGTTGAAAGAGATTCGAGATTCTGTGTTTCAAAAGGGAAAAATAACTTTAAAATAGGACATTTACCTTATATGAAGAAAATGTTTCAAAATCAAATAAAATGTATTCATGATAAAAACAACACTGAGTCTATTCTCCAAAAATCTAGGAAGAAGGTTCATTTGCTAATAGTTTAGAAGCCTGGCTTCCTTCCATTTGAGGCAGAATCTTCCATAGTTACACACTTAAGAACTCACCCAATCGATCCCTACAGAAGGAAAATCACTCCACAGACTTGTTCTCCCTCAGTCACAGGCTCAAGCACTCTTCAGTCAAGACTCCTTTTACAAAATCTAATGCCAGATGGAAGCACATTTTGTTCAGTGAATGGGACCAGGTATGATGGATTTTCTAACAAGAGCTGTAGGTTTAACACTTTAAACTAGGAAAGTAAGAATATAAAATGGGGTCTTCCCATGCGTTTAAAGATTAGTAGACATTTTAGGCACTTTTAGACAAATTTGGTATAAGGAGAAGCCACATGTGGACATAGCAGGTGCGGCTTTTACAGCACGATGTTAGTCATGGGTGCACCACTGATGATTAGCAGATACTACCGAGCTTGGGGACAGAAGAAGTTCACTCACACAGAGGCAACTCCTAAACTTTTTGTTATTTCTCTGTGTAACATTGTTATTGGGTCTTAGGTGCCAGTTACTGTGATTCGGATTGAAGATTCTCGGTTTCAAGTGTCAAAATGTAACTAAAATGGTTTAAGCACAGAAAGGAATTTCTTGGTTTCTATCACTGGGAAATGCAGACTATGCTTGCTTCTTGCATGCTAAATCCAGGGATTAAATTATACTACTTGGGCTCGATCTCCATATTTACACTGTACTTTCCTTTCTAGGGCTAGTTTAACACCTTGGACATACTCCCTTCAGAATATGGAAAAGATGACTGTTGGTGAAAGGCCTCCATTATTTACAGCACTCAATAAAAAAAGGAAGAGAGGGAACTTCTCTTTTCAGGTTCCATATGTTAATATCATGGGAAGATTGTCCAGTCGCATACCTATGCCTGGATTAATCATTGTCAAAAGGCTGTAGGGCCAGGTTTTGCCTGGTCTGGGGCACATGCCCTAGTCTGTTGTCAGCAGGTAGAGAAGGCTGTGATGATGGAATCAGCGGCACAATGTGGGATGAGGGTGGCACTTCCCCGAAGGAAATCTTGGTTCTGGGTAAATAATCACAATTGATGCTCACAATAAAAGACTTATTTCCTCATGGTTGTGGAGGGCTCTGTGCAGGGACTTCCATCATATTTCTCGAGTTTTTTTCAAGTGGGATGGTAGTTTTACTGTTGTTTTTTTACATGACTGTCTATTTTGGTTTTTTTGCCTGGTTGAAGTATTTAAAAAAAATTAAATCTATTTGTTAAATACATGGAAAAAAAAGACGTATTTTCTTCCTCAAGAGTATGGTGAGGAAGGTGTATATATGTGTGTGTGTGTGCATACTTATATACATATACACATGTATATATAACACACATGTAATGGCAATAGTTAGATGAATGCTAAGACAGTACAGGCAAGCACAGAGCACTGTGTGAACACGGGGTGGGGGTCTCTGACTCAGATTTGGTGAATCAGTGGTATTTTCCTAGATAATACACTCCTTGGCTAAGTCATTTTTTTTTTTTTTTCAAGCAAAGGTACAGGCAGGACGAAGGCAGGTAGGCAGGTAGGCAGGCAGGAGGACAGAGGAGGAAGAAGCATTTTTATTTTTATTTAGCTACTCACATTGGTTGTCCCCCCCTGGCCCTAGATGTTGAAGCTGGGACATTGTGATGTATGTGGGACTGCTTCCAGGGTGTACTAGGCTGCTAGGCCTCCAGCCCTACCCTTCCTTGGTTAAGTCTTGATGGATAAATAAATCAAGTTTATCAGGTGTTTTGGGGGTAGTACAGAATAGATTCCTTGGCAGTAGAACTAGCACAAAGTAAAAACAGGGAGATGAAAAAGGTCTGTTTGAGGAACTCTTAAATGGTTTTAAATGATTGGAATGCAGTATATTCTTTGGGAATTTCAAGAGAGAAAGTTAAAGAAAAATACAGGGATAGACTGCAAGGAATCTACATTAGTCACAAAGACTGAAATATTTGAGAGTTCTTTTTTTAATCAAGTTTTTTCTTGTTTGTTTTAAAGGAAAAGTTCAGACAGGAGTGAAGGAGAGTAGGCAGGAAGAAACATTTTATCTATTTTTATTTAGTTTTAGTTGTTTATCTTAATATTTCCCCCTACCCCAGGACACAAACCCAGGTCCTGGGATGTATGTGGACTGCTGCACTCTCTGCCGAGGAGCAGATCTAACTGCTACTCTACCAAGGTGTGCCAAGATTTTTTATTTAAATGGCAGCCTATGGAGTATAGATTAAAAGACACTTGGACTGGAGGGAGAAGCCTCCAGTAAGAAATGGTGAAGATCTAATTTTAAATAATGTAGCAATTGGATCAACATCCGTTGTTAGGGTCCCTTTGGTTCCCACCTATCCTCAGTAATAGAGTCCTAGACAATCAGCTGATGAGTGACCCAATGCCTTAACTCCAACTCGTAACCTTTTCTCTTTTAGACAATCTCTGGTCCCAGCTGTCACAGGTTGGATTCTCTGGAAGTAGACATTGAGACAGAGACTTACTTGCAGAATGTTTATTAGGTCTCAACATCTGTCGAAGGCAGGTCAGGAAATGGGCTGGAGGAAAGAGAGTAATCTAGCTGTGACACAGGTCTGACAAAGTCTTAGCCAGCTCTACAGGGAGTTTTAGAGCATGTATGACCCGTTAGAGTTATCTCATCATGAGACAGAGAAGCTGGACTCACATATTGAGTGCCTTGGGAAGGTTATGACCTTGGGTGACATGGTTCTCTGTAGCTGAGATAAATCTTCAGGTAGCTGACATCTTGATACTGTCTGCTGATAGCCCTCCCAGCTACTGAGGCAAAAAGTCTCCCGTTGAAGTAGGATCTGGATAACACATCTCATGTTCACCATAGTATTCAACAATGAGCTTAGCGTAGATATTATAGAAAGGGATTTACTATGAGGGATTGACTCAGTTGATTATGGAGGCTGAGAAGTTCCATAATCATTGTCAGCTGGAGACCCAAGAAAGTCAGTGTGGGTAACTTCAGTACAAATCTGAAGGCCTGAGATCCAGGGGAACCAGCAGCCGAAGTACCAATGTGAGCCTGACAGGTCAAGAACCAGGAACACCAATGTCTAAAGGCCAGAAATGATGAGGACCCAACGGAAGCAGAACTCAAACTACCCTCGCTGCCTTTTTGTTCTCTAGGTCCTCAATGTTATTAGATGAAGTTCACCTACATTGGTGAGGGTGATCTTTATTTATTCATTTGTCATTGATTCAAATCTCAATCCTTCTGCAATACCTAGAAATAAATTTTTTCAGCTATCTTAGTACCCCTTAGTCCAATCAAGTTGCCACACAAAATGAACCATCACAACTTTTATCTTCTTTTTCCTTCCTTGTCTTTTTCTTCCATGTTTTTCATCATTGGGATGGATAAACTGTACTCAGGCATTTGGAAACCATTCTGTTTCTTATCCTTCATGATTAACTATCACTGCATTTTAATAATTTGATATCCTGAATATTTCTCCCATCTTTTCCTTCCTCTCCAGACCTATTCAGACATGCAGTTTCTTTCTCCTGGACTATCACAAAGGTTTTCTAACATGTCTCCTGGCCCTCAGTCCCCAATCCATCCTTCACTGAGTTGACAGACTGAGCTTTCTGGAGTCTAAATCTGATCTTATTACTTGAAAACTCTTTTATGATTCCCCATTCATTCAGAAAATTACTCAGGTCAAAAACTTTGTATTCAAAGAAGACTCTTAAGACTCCTCTCTTTCTTCACAAGTATCAAGTCCTGTGGATACCAGCTTCACTGTAGCGTCTAAATTGGATCAATTCACAACTTCTTAGCCTGGTCCGAGGCATCATTATGCTTCATGAAAATCAGTAAAGCAGCCTTGCATCTGCTCTTCCTGTTTTCACTATTGCGTCTCTATGTTTTTGTTTCCCCCACAGGTCAGTCAGAAGAGTATTGTTTTAAAATATTTAAAAAGTATAAATCAGTAGACATTCCTACTGACAACGAAATGTGCCCAAAATTTGATGATCTCAGTGAAGAACATTCCAGAAACAGGGAAGAGCAAGTGTAAAGGTCATGTGTTGGGAGCACATCTGGAATGTTTGAGTAACAAAGGAGAGATCAGAATGACTGTGTTATAGTGAGTAAGGAGGACAATGATGGGGATGAAGCCTGTGAGGTCTTGCATATATTTTCCTACTAGCCCTCCCTTCCCTTCCCCACAAGCTTACTCTCCTATTTCTATTTTTTTAATTTAATGTTTATCGATGTAACTTTGATTGACAAAATGATGTAAATCCATATGTGCAGGTCACCATTCCTTAAATATATGACAGTGCACCCTGCCCGCTACCAAATTTCCAAAAGTCCTTCATCATTTTCCTTTAAAAACCACCACCACTTTCCCCACCCCATTCTTCACTGGTAACTTTGTTCTATTGTGAATGTCCAAGGGTTGGTTTTCATCTAGTCTATTGCTTTTCTTTGTTTCTTTATATTACACATATGATTGAGTTCATCCAATATTTGTCTTTCTCTTTTGACTTATTTCATTTAACATTATGCCCTCTAGTTCTAGTCATATTGTTTCAAAATAAGGATTTCATCTTTTTAGAGCTGTGTAGTATTCCATCATATGTGTGTGTATGTGTATGTATACATATACCTATTTCTCTATTCGTTTACCTGACAACGGGCACTTAGGTAGTTTCCCATTCTTGGCTATTGTAAATATGCTGCAATAAACCCATTTCTGACTATTATGGTATATGAGCAAGAGAGGGTAGGAGTGAAAAGGTCAGGAAAATCCTTATTTGAATTGGTTCTATGCTAGGCTAACCTCATGCCTTTGAGTCTGACAAATGTTCCTTTCTCTAGGGGAGTGCCTTTCAGAAGGTTCTGGTCAAGTCCTCCAGTTGTGACTTTGATGCACATTTTCCTTTGCTTGATGATTCTCCTTTCTACAGATCTTTCTGGGTCAATCATGGTCACTCTCCATGGACTTATTGGAGTCGCCTCCCCCAGAAGGTTCAATGGGACAGTACTTTAAAAATCTGCAGCTCAATTCTCTCTTCAGCATTCTTCACATCTGGTCCATGGGAAATATTTATCCCTTGTCTCATTAAACTAAAGATGACTAAAACTTTCCCCAACTCAGTAGCCCTCTCTTGATTCCACCATCAAAATAGCCAGTCATCCCATTGCTTAGTCTCTAGATTTCCCAGCGAGAGTCAGAATACAAGCCATGGTTGTATCTGCCAACATGCTGCTCCCTCCATGTGGGCCTATGGAAGCTCCTTTCAAGTGACTTGAGATGAAGGAGGCAGATTTCTCCATCTCTAACTTCTCATCTTTCATACACATACAAACACTCCCTTTATAGGAAAAAATAGTAAATCAAAGCACTGCTTTAAAAAGTTATAAATTATAAGTGCCTTTAAAAAACAAGAAGGCGACTGTCCATTTTAAGGTCATTTGGTATACTTTGTATTTAGTTGCTTCAAGGTCAGGAAGACTCACTTGTCTAATTATTGGGGACATAAGGGAGTGATGGCTCTTCCCTGAAATACATAAAAAAAGATAATGCTGAGGACATTTTTCTGACCCTAATTTAAGAAAGGTACTATTAAAATAATGAGTTAGTATTTCAAATGATACATATAGCTTTTTTCCCTGAGCAACCACCTTAACGTGGACTACCCGAAAGGGTGAAATGCAGTAATGGAGAGATTTGCTTGCCCATGATTGCCTCTATCTTGGAATTTTCAAACTCATCAGAGAAATTTCTTTGTCAGGTGGAGGAATAGGTGAGGCTAACTTGGGCGCTAGTAGTGGTTGTTTGCCCTGTGTAAATAAAGCTCATTTATTTATTCAACAAATAGTTTTTGAGCAGCCCATCAGTTAGGAGCTGAAGAAAAAAATTAAAGAAGACCCTAAAAGGGGCCTTATAATTCAGTGATAAATAGAAGGGAATGCTAATTTTAGTGTTACCTTGTTATTTGAATTAGCCAAGCCAGGTGCTTAAAGGAATCTGTAGCATGATCTGCTGTACTTCTCAGAGAACTTTGCCTTGGGAAACAGTGATTCTGTATTTTGCCACTTAACATAAAGGCTACCAGACATTCTGAATTCAAAGGCAGTGAAAAATGGAAGAAAAAAGTAGAAAGAATTGAATAGGAATCATTAGGAACAGGTATTAAATTTAATAACCCATAAATTATAATTGTTATAATTTTATGAGTAACATTTATCGAGCAGTTACTACATGCCAGTCACTATCCCAAGTAGTTTCATAGATTATCTTATTTAATTTCATAACACTTGGAAATGAGTATGTCATCATCCAAGTTTTATAGATGTGGAATTTGAGGTACAGCTTGTAGGTGACAGAACCAGATTTAAAAGTGGCAATTCAAGTGTTGTTTTTAACTTGTAGCCAAATTTTACTGACATTTTCTGAATAGTAAAATGGAATTACAATGCAATAAAGAAAAACTTTAAACTGGCTGCTAAATGTAACTTCTGAATGACATAGTCTGTCCTCACCTGCTCATCCCTTTTCCAAATCTTAACCACTGCTTCATTCAGGCTGGGGATGAAAACACACCACACACATTCCTCAGCTATAAATTTTCCACTGGAGTCAGTTGTAAATGGGCTCTGTCCTCAGGAGATTATTGCAGATAGCCCATGGTTTCTCGGTCATAAGGGAAAGGCTCCTGGCACTCAACTCTATTTTGTGATTTGTCACGTGTGTAAATAGCAATCTACTAGACTTTCTCCTAGAACATATTTGTTCCATTATCGCACTCGCCTGCTTTGTATTTGAAAATCAGGGACATCCTGTTGTAAGCTTTCGTCTTACTTCTCTTAAGTGAAATCATGCTGACAGAAGTAAGGCACTTGAAGCAACGAGCATGAGAGGATTGCACAGGCACCTGGGAATATCAAAACCTCATGAAGTTCTCTCATTGCCGGTGGGATACGTGAGCCCCAAAGAGCAGCCTTCACCAGGGAGTGTCTCCCTTTCCAAGAGAACTGAAATCCACTCTAAGAACACTTCCTTGACTGGCTGTCTCCCACTTTTGCTCTGTTAGTGGCCCAGAAAGCTTCCCTTTCAGAAGCAGAAAGAAACGCTTGATTTCAAGAGGAGGTGCTGGGAACCCACTTGTGTGCCTTTGACAAGTGGAGTCAAATTTTAGGAATATCTACTAGAAAAGCAGAACAGGACCTCATGCTGAGAGGAGGGTTTCCAAGTTAAGCTGGCTCTCAGGAAAACAACTGGATAGGGTATTGGTCTTGATTGCAGTTTCCACAGAATAAAAAAAAAAAAAAATTGTTTATAAAACAAAAGCCACATACAATTTGGTATGGTAACATTTTTCAGAATTTTGCTTTTGCACAGCGGAAACCAGGGCCGATGTGGTCATGATGGAAACAGAGCCAGTTCTATTACCCTAAAGCACCTCTCCTCAAACACAAATCTGAGTAAGCCAGGCCCAGTCTAGCCAGGAATTGCCAGTGTTGTTTGACCCTTTGGAGCAACTTCCGGGACCAACTCGTCCTAATGCCCGTAGCACAGGCCCGCACTACTCAACACACAGCACGCTGGGCTCTGAGTTCACGTTTCCGGGCGTGGGAGAAAGCCTCCCAGGTCTCCTGCTTTCCTCCACTCCAGTGAGGGTTAATCATGGCCTTGTTTCTTAGACAATATGTGGCACGCACAGTTCTTGCCTTTCCTCTCCACCTCTGAGACGTCCTGGAAAAATGGAGGTATTCTGTAGTTCTAGTCTTTGTCAGTGAGACACCAAAGAAAACATCCAAGTTTCCTTATGTTTTGAGCCAGATCATGTGAACTGAAGAAAATTCATATTTGTTGGCTTTGAGAACAGGAGTAACAAACTACTTTTTAAGCACAAAGGAAGCAAGTTACAAAAAGACCAGACTTCTGGTGAGAGTGTAAAATCTGCAGTAATTCTATTAAAATGTAGACATTAATAAATCTATTGGTTGTGTCTTCATTTTCCATATGACTATAATAACTTTTTCCTCTTCTTGCCATTATGTGGTGAAAAATCAGTGCTGTGAGCAAAAATTGGTGGGAGGGGGTAATTTCTTATATTTTAAAGATTACTGTAACTAGAAATTACTTATATAGTTTTTATATGTAAATCTTCCCAGGAAAATGAAAAATAGATACTTTGTTTGGCATTATGATTCAGGACTGGCTAAGAACAGACAAGACCTCTGCCTTGAAGAATTGACAGATGATAAGTGGGGGAGACAGACTGTACCTTTATAAACTCAGATATATTTTATGTAATTTCCAATGGCGATAATGCTTTGAGGAAAAATAAAGCACGGCGCAAAGACGGAAAATGAACAGGAAAGCTGGTCAGACAAGGCCCCTTGGAAGAGAAGATACTTGAGCAGAAACCTGAAACACTGGAAGGAGGGAGCCATGCACAGTTCTAGAGGAAGGGCATTCCAGGCAAGCCTTCATGTGAGTATCGGAGGCAAAGTGGTGGTGGTTGAGACTGGAAAGATAAGACAGAGGCCATTCCTTATACGCTCTTGTTCACCCTGATAAAGAAGATAGACTTTATTCCTGGCATTATGAAAACCCTTGGAAGAGCTTTGTTTTTGATCAACTTATTCTCTACCCAGTTCCCAAAAGAGAAAGAATTCTAGGACTTTATTCAACAGTTATCTATTAGATACAAATGATTTATCAGATTGAGATGAGGGCTTAAAAATTTGTGAACTCTGTCATCAAATGAGGGGATAAAAACAAAAACATGAACAACCAGAACAAAAGTAGAATGAGGAAAGTTCCAGAAGATATGAAAATGACTACTATTAACATGCAATAAGAAACAAATTACAATATAAGGCTGATTAATTGCTATTAATTTCACTAGGTATTACTTATATAGTGTTTTCACAGTGACTGTCTTCTGTGCTATTACTATCATTCCTGATAAATGATGAAACTGAGGTCAGAAATGCAAAGTAATACAAAGACTAGCATGTGGTTAAGCTGAGAAGTCAGGATTTGAATCGAGATTGCTCAGATTCTTAATCACCAGGCTTATCTACCCAGAAGAAGGAGCTACTGTGACAAACAATTGCTTTCTCTAATAATTCCTGAAAATAACAATGACCCTAAGTTTAGGTAACTTGATATGTACAGCTGCTGCTTCTGGAATAAGATATTTTACCTGCTAGACTTGGGTCAGGTGGGGTCAGATATAAACTCCAAAGTTAAATATGTTTGGCACTGTAAAGATGGATATCAACATCTTTTAAAAATAATTCCAAAATACTGCAAACGCGAAAGCCTCCAATGTTTTCCTTCATAATACAATCTATAATGAAGTCTTCTATTTGTTTCTCATTTTTTCCTGTTTTCTCTACTTCACTGTAGTGGCTATTAGGGCAAAAACTATCAGTCTGCTCACCATTCTATCTGCAAAACCTAGCACAGCGCCTAGAACGCAGTAGGAGCTCAATTAATATTTGTTGAATGAATGAATTAATTAAATTTCATTTCATTTCTTTCCAGGGTCTGCTTTTACTGCCATGTACCATTCCAGACAGCATGCAGTGATGGCAGAGAGTATAATAAACATCGGAGGTATTTCGCAATTCGTGGCTGACCCATGTTGACCCTTTATTTAATTAAATCTTTCAGTTGTGAATGAATCATTTCTTCCATTAATTAAAATAGGATACACATATGTCTCTGTAAAGTATGTGTCAAAAGAAAGCATTCCACCTAAAATACACAGGAGGTGATGACCACCACGGTGAGTCATCCATCATACTCTGCTAAAAAGATCGGCTCTGGAATTAGAACTAGCACAATCCTCTCTTATGCCCTCAAAAATATTAGTTGCAGCTTCTCTACCAATCTGTCAGCTCTTGTGTTAGTATAAAGAGGAACACATAGTGTGAAGCCGTAAGAGAACCGTTTATTTTGGAGGGCAGTGCGTGTGGCCCCAGCACTCCAGGAATGCCATCATCTCTAATAACTGCTGGGAGCCCCGGCTCTCTGGAGACTTGTATCTTGATTGTTAGAGCTGGAAGGCAGCCGGGATTGCTGTGGCAAGGCTCGACACTTGCTCCTTTAATTCCTCCGGAAGCCAAATGATAGCTGCAAGAAAACTGACGGTGCTGTTGAAGTGGCAAAAGCAAGTGTGTGTGTCTCCATTCATTCGACAGTCTCCCCCTGGAAGAAAATGGGATGCAAAAATCTTTCTGCAATCTTTAGCTCCAGGAAACAGGGAGCTTATCCAACCATTGTCCAAAATACTTTTTTTTTGCCTCAGAGTAAACTATGTACTACCCAAACTCCAAAAACCTGGATTAAGTATTTTAACATGTTTAAAAATCCCCGCTGGGGATTCCCCAGGCAAGATGAAAAGGAAGAAGGGATAAAACCTGAGTAACGAACGTAGCTCAAAAGTGCCTCAGGTCTTCTAAAACAAGTTTTAAATGTTTTGTAGGATTCCAAATGCAGCAACCTTTGTAAAAGCAAGAAACAGCATGTATTCTCTCAGTGAAGTGTCAGCCTCTTTAGAAGTACGGATGACACCCCTCCCCACCCCCGCCCCCAATATTTAGGGGGTTGTTTCAGTAGGGGCCAAGTGATTGCTAAACCAGGAGCGGCAATCAGATGTGTTTCACTGCACTCACCAGAGTCAAATACTAACTGTTCTTCGTTCAAATGAATCCTGTACCAAGACACAAACTTGCGGGAACAGTAAGGAACTTTGAGATCATTGGAGTTATTTCCAGTGGTGGAACAAGGGCCCCCAAGAGTGAAGTGGCTTGTCCAAGACCACAGGCCGGTTAATAGCAGAGCCAAGACTTTCAACTGTCTCCTGTTGAGTCCGGGGCTCTTGCCTGTGTCTCTTCTGAGGGCCGAGTCAGGGAGACCACATTTCCTGAGCACAGTGCTAGGCACAGCTCGTGCAAGTGATTAGTGTATCAGTTCCAGTAGCATAAAGGGGTTTGGGATGACCTGACAAATCTCTTAAGAACGCGGGGACAAAAACAGCTTTGCTTAGCCTCTAAGTCCAAATTACTTGGATTATTTCAGAGGTTGGGCTCTGTCCTCGTTATCTTGATACCTTTTTTTCCCCCACTTTCAACACATCTGTGATCCTCATTGGTTTATTTCTTGAATTGAGATATATGTATATATGTGTGTATATGTATGTGTGCATATATCATACATATATAACTGAACAAAAGACGTAAGAGATTGAATATATATTAGAGATGGATAACAGAGCTGCAGAATTGTTTGTAGTACAGTGATTAAAAGCACAGACTCTTAAGCCTGGACCTGGGTGGACCTGGGTACAAATGCCATCGCTGACACATTTAACCTATAGTCTGAGATGACTAATCTTTAAAAATTCCTGAGTTTCAGTTTCCACCTCTGTAAAATGGAAATAACAGCTTCTACTTTCTAGGATTGTCACGTAGATAAATTGAAACATTGGAGGTCACTCTTGGAGGTCCCATTTTATATGTATAATTTAATGACATTCATAGACTATTAAAATAATAATAGTAGAATGTGATTAATGAAAAAAAATTAGATTGATTAATTTGCTCTATAGTGATCCCAGTCCTAAGGACAGGTCTTTCGGAGAGGAGAATGTCCTTGTGCTATGCGATGATGCTATTTCCTCTCTGTCCCACCCAAGCCAACCCCAGTTTAGAGTCTCACTGTCCCTTGTCTGCATGGCTGCAGTTTTTTCCTTTCCACTGTCCTACCTCTTTCTCTTTTCCTCTATCATCAATCTAGTTCTTCTCGAGTAACTTTTTAAAAACACACGTGTCCATAATCATGTTGTAGCATAGTGAGTCCTCCGCTTATATGAGTCAGCTTCAATGAGTCCTCAGCTTATAGGAGAAGCAGCACACTCTTGTCCCAGGCCCTCCTGCAGCGTTACTCCTTACCAATATTGCCCCCAAACCCGATGTTCTAACCAAACAGGATAACTTGTTGCTCCTGCAACCCCCCACATCCTTACACACTTTCTGCCTTTACTCACGATGTGTTCTTGGCCTGAAATCTTTTCTCTCTACATCACCTACCAAATTCCTAGTCATTCATCAGTTATTTCAATGAATAGCTCTCCACTACTTTGTTGTTATCACACAAATAGCATTTCCCACATTAAATTATATCTTGTTGTATATGTGTCTGTCCCCAGCTAACCCTGGATTAGAAAACATTCAAAACCATTCTCTCTTCCCCTGCCTATGACTCTTTGCCCCACAAAGATCAAATGCTGCCTAGAATTATTTCTAACTAGTTCTCCTAACGCCCCTCGAAATCCATTAAAGTTGGCACCAGAGCAAAACATATTGGCCTATCTGTAGTAAAACTCTGCCTGCCATGAGTGCAGGACCATGCTTTACTTATCTAGCTATTATTTATAATGTAAGATTTATTTTATAAAATTTACAGCTTTTATTGGCAGTAGTAATAGCAAACATTTGCTGGATCCTCATTGTTCCAGACCTAATGCAATACCTAGTGTCTAATAAATGCTAAGTACATGAAAGCAAAGCACAATAGCACTGAACTCTTAGATGTGAACGCTAGGTAACAATTCTGGGCATTATGAGTAAAGAGTCAGACCCAGACTGTTGTACTTGACAACATCTTTATGTCCTAGAATCAGGGATATGGAAATAGAAACTCTGATCATAATAGGAGCTCTGAATTGGAAAATCGTTGCACTTTTTTGCACGCGCAAACAGATATGCTTGCTTGGTAGAAAATAAACCTCCCAGACACAAAGATGCTATTAATATTATATGGAACTTATCAGCAATGTGGTAGGATACATCTTCATCCTTCTTCACCATATATTTCTAAACAAGTCCTAATATCCACTTTGGTAAGAAAAAAATATTCAGTTGAAAAAGGTTAATTAACAAGAAAGTAAGATTTATCTTATAGAAATTACAATTATTATGATTCTCACAACCAATATTTATTGGCTCCTCACTGTGTACCAGACACCATCTTAGCTGCTTATCTCATCTAGTTCACACAATAACGCTAGAGGCTGATCCCATAATACCATCTCCATTTTTCAGATGAGAAAACTGAATCTCAAAGAGGGTAAGTAAATTGCATAACATCTTAGATCTAGTAAATAACAAAAGTGACATTTGAAACAAGATATGCCAAATTTCATCCTTTTAACCATCATACCTCATGAGAACCCACACTGTACCCTACATTAGTCAGCCTTTTCACAATAGTGCAGGTGATGACCACTCAAAGCTCAGCGGCTGAAGATATCAAGCACTGACATGCTCAAAGATCTGTAGATCAGCTGTGATCAGTTGAGTCAGGCTGAACACAGCTGTAAGGTTATGTGGGTTCAGTTAATATTTGCTCCGTTTCCATTTATTTTGAAATTCAAGCTAAAGAGACTCCCTAGGGCCTCTCATGGAGGGTCACTGGCTCACAAAATTGAAGGGAAAGTAGGACAGCACATTCAAGTTATATTTCATGTCCACAAACCTTTCATTAGCCAATGCATTTTGCATGGTTAAAGCCAACATCAGTGGAGAAAGGAGGTGAGAGCCTATGATGGGATATGAAAGAGAGTAAATATTTACTGAATAATAATACAAAGTATGGCATAGGTCTTTTAGCTCATTATTTAAAAATTGAGGATACTTCATCCTTTTGATTACCATCCAGGCAGGTGTTATTGCACTTTTGTTCCTGTGCGAAGAGGCAAAATTCCAAAGCTGCTGTGAAGATTTCAACCCTTTCAGCCCTTACTTCGTAGTTCTACGCTGAGTAATAAACATTAGCTACTGAACTCTTTAGTAGAATGGCACCATTGTTTGCAGATTGCAAATGCACACTCTCCTACACCAAGTTCATAAAGGCGTTTATATTTTTTAAACTCTGCAATAAAACTTTGATTTTCTCAAGAGCAACATATTTTCAGAAACCCAGAAGTTCTTGCGAACACCTCTCATAAAGAATCATAGAATAAGGTCACGGAGTTTTAGAGTAGCCTTAGAGAGAACTCAGTTCAACCTCCTCATTTTACAGACGAGGAAACAAATAATTTCAGTTTCAAACTTCCATTATTGCATACATTTTTTTTTCTCATGAAGAAAAGCAATGAGGGCAACTTTTACATGTCATACTGCAAGAGTAATCTTCTAATGGAGACCTCTATTCAGTTTATTTTATGAAAACCCTCTCATGACCTGCTAACTCTATTGCTGCAACTGACTCCCCTGATTGCCTATGAAAAACAAAAATTAAATCTTTCCATGTCTCTCTATAATCTTGGGGAGAGAGAGGGAGAGAGAGCGGGAGGCGGGGGTTGGGGGGGGCAGGGGGGAGAGAGAGAGAGAATGTTTTTTCAACTCACTTTCAGTATTTACCTAATATTCGCCCCCTATTGGAAGAGTACATTTAGAAAGAACAGTATGCTAGGTAGGAGCAAATACTGGAAATATTTAAGGTTTTCAAAAAAAAAAATTAATAAAATATCTATTGACTGTTGTGAAGCCAACAGATAATACCTATAACTGAAAGATCGCATTACAACATAAAACTGCTATTTGGAAATTTATAGTTAAATATCCACAGAATCAGAAGACTTGAAAGAGGTTGACTTTGAGCATGTGCATAGGCGATGGGGAGTAATGTATGGTTTGTTAGTCCCTATTTTTTTTTTTTAATAATGCCTTGTAAGACTGTCTTTTTCACATATGTGTATAAAAATGCTAATGAAAATGAACATTTAAGGAAAAAAGTAATTCCATCTACTAGATTCATATAATATATCCCATTGTTGGCTTTGTTGTTGGTCTCCCTCCTGGGTGATACCAAGGTACCTGATGTCACAGATCGAATGTATCTATTAAATGATGCTGAAGACCAACCCAGAGCACTTTAGCATGTGACCTATTTAGAGACAGTCTTTTTACACAGGTAAGCAAGTTAAGGTAACGTCATCAGAGCCCTGAGCCAATGCCACTGATGTCCTTATAAAACGGGGACTGTGGGTACGCACAGGCATGCACACCGGGAGAGCACCAGAAGATGAAGCTGGAGATTAGAAATGCTGAGGATTGCTAGTAAACCACATGAAGCTAGAAAAGAGACGTGAAATAGTTTTCCTCACAGCCCTCAGAGAGAACTGACCTTGCTAACACCACCATCTTGGATTTCCAGCCTCCAGAACTGTGAGGTAACACTTTTCTGTTGTCTAAGTCATTCTATCTGTGGTACTTTGTTCTGGCAACCCTAGGATACCGATACACTTGGTATTTGATGCTTCATTTCCATGAACGACATGAAGGAAGGGACTATATCTCTGAATTTCCCTCTGAAGGAAAGAGGCGAGGAAGAAAGGAAGGAAAAGTGGGAGGAAGGGAACAAGAGGAAGGGCCAAAATATGCTTAGATCTACCTTGACCCTGGCTGAAATATCTGCCTTGGAGAAACTAATCCTTTTATAGTTGTAACATATGTAAGTATTACATTTTTGGTTGAAAAATAATGAAAAACATACATATGTATACACACACACACACACACACACACACACACACCCACACACACCCAAGAAAAACAGAAAAAAATCTTCTCCAATCCTTCAAAATCTCCATATGGGAGACTAATTGGTAATATTGAGGGTGTACCCTAGCAGATACATCCAAGGACGCAGGTTCAAGACTAGGGGCAGGGGATACAACTAAGTTGAACAATTAAATAAAATAAATATATGTGTCTTCCTCCTCCCTTCCTGGCTGCCTAATTGCTTTCATTCCTGCCTGCCTAATTGCTTTCATTCCTGCCTGCACCTTTCCTTTAAAAAAGATGAAAAAATAGAGGATGTTGAGGTCAATAAAGGATTTAAAATATTGCATTTTAATTTTTTTTCCCCTAACAAGGATCATTGCCTTGGGGCAGGCCAGGCTCTGTCTAACTTGCCCCTTGGACTCAGAGTGAGGGGGACACTGGCCCTGGGCAGTCCTTCCTGGACATGCTTGGGAACATATAGAAAACTTTCCAAAGATTGGTCCTTAATGGCCGTAGGCATGAAGGTAATAGCCCCACTTCCACCCCGTTGTCCAGGTTCTAGTACCTGATACATAAGCCACACACAGCCTTTCCGTCATTCACAAGGTTAAAAGTTACTAAGTGAAATCAGTTGAAATAAAGAGTCACGTCTGCCACAGTATACAATTCACTTCTCCAGAAGGCTTTGGCCTGCATTAAACACACACACACACTACACACTAACCCTGGGGGAGAGCAGAGGCAGCTGTAAAAGCCAAAAACCTCCCCAGTCCTAATTAAACCCTCCAAGTTTCCAGGCAACACAGCCAAGGAAAAAATCATTTCCAAGCTGAAGACCCCCAGCCCCCAGCCCCTGGTTCCTGCAAAGGAAACGGGTTGTTTGGTTTAATCAGCCCACGTGCACATTCTCTCTCCCCAGGTTGCCAAGAGGGGGTCTGTACCTAGCAGAGGTATTTGTGTAATCAAAGCTTCTGGAACTTTCCCTGCCAAGGCTACCATTGTGAATAGGCTCCTGAAGTAAAAATGTTCCCCCTGCTGGGGACGGCGCCCTTGAAGTCTACATCAAAATCCAGCCAGGGTCACAGCTGTTACGGCACCCCACAGTGGGAAAACTTGCAAGAAATCCTAGCCTGTACTACTGCTTTGCCTGGGGTTTACAGGAAACAGGCCCCAGT